>JAYEVE010000452.1:0-103173 GCA_036346375.1 Guadua angustifolia | reverse complement strand
TCATGTCCCCACATGTAATGGTCGAGAATTTCACACAAGGGTTAGATTTTACAAAATAAAGCAAAGGAAGGAGGTTGTGTGTCCTAAAAAGTAAATGGAGTAGGCTATGGGCTAGTTAAGTTCAGTTTAATTTGAGAAAATCTCATAATAAGTTATTATTACAATTAGTCATTTTATTTATGTTTTCAATATATTATTGTATTAAACTACTAAAATTTATTTTATGCAAAAAAATCATATCAACCATTCTATGGAATAAACTTTGCATATAGTTATATTATATTTACATTCTGTACACAATTCGTTGAGTACTCTATATACTCACCTTTGCAATAATCAATTAATTAGTTTTTTTTTGGCTCGACATATTGAGGAATTGCAGCACTGTGGTCAAGGAAAACTACTCCATGCTTGGTGAGCATCCAAAAGTTGGTCATTATGAGGATCGGCCAATAGACATCACAAAATTCTTACCATCTTCCCCTGCTGCACTCTGCCTGATGAATTTTGGGGACCTAATTCTAGATCCCACCATTCTACCAAAAGGAGAGTTTGATCTAGTGATGTGGGAATCAAGGATGCCTCCTTATACCAAGACTCTTCACTTTGTTCCGAGTTCTGATGAAGAGAAGCCTATGACATCATCAACGATGAGGAAACGCCGAGCATTATTTGTTTAGTTTGATTTCTGCCTTGATCATGCGCTTTTGTAACACCAATAGTCAGTCTGGTTGTGTCTAATTCAAGTGTGGTCTTGTGTTTGTTTACAGAAAGACTGTAAACTAAATGGCCTATCAGTACCACTAGGATGGGTTGGCGCGCTACGCCGCGCCGGACGAATTTTGCTGGCGTATGATTTCATCAAAAATCTTTGGAACCTCTAGAAAGCGATAACGATGTGAACTTTATTAGCCATAACGAATCTATAATCAGCAGTAACCAATTCACAGAGATATTGATGTGTTTTTCCAACAGAGTTTTAGCCATCTATTAAACTTACACAGGTATTATGTCGATGATGTCAGGTACTTTAGTCATTGCTTAGTAGTTAATTCCAATAGAGTTTTAGTCATTTATTAAAGTTACACAGGTTGGTTCTCATGTAGTTTTTGAAAAGAAGAATGGCATCAACTGTAGAGTCCATCAGGAATGCTATATTATAAGGCAAGAGGTTGCATATATAGGAGAGCTGAGGACATATGTTATAGATGAGCGGTATTAGCCAGAAGTATAACGATAAGCATCTTACAAGTCTATATAAAACAGACAGCGATATTAGGTCCTACGTACATTAGAGGGCTGATACAGAAGGGAACACCTAAATAACAGATGCTATTTATCTAGGATGATAAGGTGATGACAAACGAGGAGTCATGAGCAATTCTCCTAGGCTATAATACAGATATTGGCAAAAGGGATAGCACTCCTATACAGGCGTTAGTGTTGACAAAAGTTGATGTGGAGCCAGTACTGCATCGGCTAGTGTTCAGTGTATATAATATGTGGGTCCATTGGAAAACACAAGTTGTGTAGTCCTACGTAGATCAGATTGGCATCGCAACAAACTGCAAGGGAAAATAGATAGATTAGGAATCGCATGTGGCTCTAAAGCAAGGCGGATTGTGTTGGAAAAAGTAGATATTTATGTAAGGCACCTTTTCATGCATGTTCTTGCGTGCTGCTCTCAAATAATTTTCTCTTAGCTGAAGGCTTTTGGTGAGGAACGGGGGAACTATATACAATAGACAACAATATGTGTAAATTATAATGCGGGAGACCATGGTCATAACAAATGTGTAAGCATCTAGACAAAGAGCACCTTTCAACATCTGGAAGATCACAGAGTGGCTGGCTGTCCGATTGCAACGCCTGCTCCGAGCCAGATCCCAACAGTGGCATTAGCTGTATTTGATAGATAGTATAGCATAATGAGATGATATGGATTGTAATAGGCTGTAATTGAAAAGGACATATGTTTAGCAATTTAGATGGTTAACCTAAGGAGTTTGGACTGTGGATGGAGTTGTTGCGATAGATTTCATATCGGTTTTCTGTTACGGAAAACACATTTAGCTCTGTGCATGTTTAAGCCTCCATGCGTGCGCTAATGTGTGTGGATTAGCATTAGTTGACACATACCGTCATCGCGGGCAAAGCCAGGGCGCTGCGGAGGACCCTTGCCCTCCATGCACCATGAGCACGGAGACCGTCTTAATCACACACAACCCTAACAGCAAAGGAAAATAAGACCAACATTGTCCAATCCACACTACAGGGAAACAACTGGAATACTGAAAACAAGGTCCATTCAGCAGTCAACGACATATATAATAAGTAAATACAAAATGCAGCATCCCAGCAATCATAGGAATAAATAGGTCTCAAAATAGCGGCCAAGATCACCAAGCAAGAAACGTGACGACATATATAATAAGTAAACAGGAAGCGCAGCATCCCAACAATCATAGGAATAAATAGGTCTCAAAATAGCAGCCTAGGTCACCAAGCAAGAAACACGGTACCATACTCAAGAAGTTACGTGTACGAAGCAGGACACCGCATAAGAATAGCACAAAAAAGGGGTAGCCGGAAGTAATCCAGAAGCAAAAAGCTAACCAGCCTATTTGGAACAAACAAATGGTAGGGTAGAAAAATACTAATCCACACACATTAGCGCACACATGGAGGCTTAAACATGCACAGACGTTAAGAACACATCACAAAAAAACAGCACAAACAAAGGCTAGCCTAAGTAACTGAAGTAAAAACTAACCAAATTTATTTGGAACTAACAAACTGTCGTCACGTTTCTTGCTTGGAACTAACAAAGGCTAGCCGGAAGTAATCTGGAAGTAAAAAGCTAACCAACCTATTTGGAACAAACAAATGGTAGGCTAGAAAAATACTAATCCACACACATTAGCGCACGCATGGAGGCTTAAACATGCACAGACGTTAAGCACACATCACAAAAACCAAAGACAAACAATCGCTGCGGCGTGTGCAGGTGTTTTGAAGAACCGAGCCAAGCCTATTTGGAACTAACAAACCTGTCAATCACGCTTTCTTGCTTGGAACTAACAAAGGCTAGCCTAAGTAACTGAAGTAAAAGCTAACCAAACCTATTTGGAACAAACAAATGGTAGGCTAGAAAAATACTAATCCACACACATTAGCACACACATGGAGGCTTAAACATGCACAGACGTTAAGCACACATCACAAAAAACCAGCACAAACAACTGCGCGTGTGCGTGTGTTTTGAAGAACTGAGCCAAGCAATTCGCGAATCCAGAGCCTCATCCGGTCCCAACTTGACTTTTATGCAACAGCCGTCTTCCTTGAAAAAAGCTATCAGTAAGATATAGTATTCTACTCAGGTTCAACTGTTATTTGAATTGCTTAAAGCTTGTAGTGTGTTATTGTTTCTTGCACATTAAGGATCAAGATTGTTATTCAGATAGAAATCTGGGTGACACGTTGTATAAGAGAGAAGCTTAGAAAATAGGAATACTCCAGATGGAAGACAGATCTTGAGGCGAAACTTGACATAGTTAAAACTTCCTTTTCCAATGTTATTTGAATTGCTTAAAGCTTATAGTGTGTTATTGTTTCTTGTACATTAAGGATCAAGATTGTTATTCAGATAGAAATCTGGGTGACACGTTGTATAAGAGAGAAGCTTAGAAAATATGAATACTCCAGATGGAAGACAGATCTTGAGGCGGAACTTGACATAGTTCAAACTTCCTTTTCCAACCACCGATGAGTTTCATTTCAATTGAGGTATTGAGACAACATTCTGACACTTGAAAGCACAACGCGATGTTTTCCTTGATAATCTTATTCGTGAGCTATACTGTTGTCGTGCATTGGCCGATTAATTTCAGAGGAAGGGATGGATTGACCCACAACATGTTGGAAATGATACATCACACCGAGGCGCCAGAAATCACCTTGAAGCATTTGTCTTTCAGATATGAGTATCCAGTTGTGTTCATGTGCATGCGCCGCTAACCGAAGTAATCTGAAGCAAAAACTAACCAAATTTATTTGGAACTAACAAATAGCAAAAGAGAAAAATACTAACTCACACACATCAAGGCACATATGGAGGCTTAAACATGCACAGTACTAAGCATACGTCACATAAAACCAAGACAAAAAGCCTAACCTAAGTACTGAAGCCAAAAAGTAACCAACCTATTTGGAAGTAACAAACAAGAGGCTAGAAAAATACTAACTCACACACATCACCACACATGGAGGCTTAAACATGTACAGCACTAAGCATACGTCATATAAAACCAAAGACAAAAAAATAAGTGGAAATAAAGTGCAAGCAAGGATAAGCTAACCCACCGGGACCAAAGAAAGGAAGGCGAACTCACAAAGAGCAAACATAATCCTGCATGAAAAGACAAGAGCAAATCAACAAATAGAAGCAAAAGCGGTGGAATCCATGAGCAGGCGAGAGCCGAGGAAAACCGCAAGCCCAGCGAGCAATGCAGAAATAACGATGCGGACGGAGCGAACGATGGGGGAACAGAGTGCATAGAACACAACAAAACCCAGACGCAAGAACCCAGTCGGCGGCGAAGCCAAGGGAGGCAATTAATGCCTTAGTCCTGTAAAGGACAGCTGGAACAGATGGACCCGCACGCGATGACGGAGGAGGCGCGAAAACCGTGACCTGTTAAGGGCCATCGGATGGGCCACGGACGGAATGGGCCAGGCGGTGCGCACGCACATGACGAACCCGGAGGAAAATAGCGAGAACCGGGAGGGGCTACACGCACAGAAGCAAGACGTGGCACGGCTGGCGAGCGGCCGATTTCTTCGCCTTTAAGTATGTAGATATGCATGTAGAAAGTGAAATCTGAAGACATTGCCTCGTACTGTTATAAAATGATGCCAATGTGTGGAGGACACAATCGCATCACTTTGGTGTCCCTTTCGTGGTTTTTTTAAAAAAATCCCTACAGCTTGCGGGTTAACAGAATTAGTGCAGATGAGGAATGTACTTGTATTGGTTGTGGAGAGCAATGAGCGAATAGAGGAAAAATATATTGGCACAATGGAAAAGTGTAGGATCGAGGCGCACCAAGGGGGTGAATTGGTGCAAACTAATACCTAAAACTAATTTTTTGTGTTTTTATTAATTCTGGAAATTAACAAAATAATGGCTAAACTGAGCAAATCAATCTAGAATAATTGATCTAATACTATGAAAGAGAAACTAGATTAAACATGTATACTAGAAAGCAATTATACATAAACATGAATTATTAGATCGGAATCCATACTCACCGATTTTCATCGAAGAACACACATATAGATCTCTTTACATGAAAGCACCAACCTCAAATAATCTCTAAAGTTTTTCTCTAATTCAGCAACTGAGCAGCCATATTACACTACTACAGAATCGACCTTTCCTACCGCCCATCAAGATCGGTTAGTACGCAACCGGACCGAGAGTTAGAACAATCCTGCTCAACTCTGAGACTCTACGGGGATATTAGTACGGTTCAAGACACCAACCAGTCGATGGTCTCACATCAAGAACGGTTCGTAACTAACCGGTACTATTTAGCGGAGCTCACTAGTACCGGTTCGTGACATGAACCGATCGATGTGAGACCATCAAGACCTTCCAAAGATCGAGTTCCAATTTAAACTTCTTCTCCTCCCGCTCTCTGCCGGACCAGATCATTTCACCATGCTAAAAGAACAAAGTGGAGCTTGACCAAGAGCTTCAAGGAGGGGAGGTCTGCCCAAAATTTCAAAATTTTGGTCATTTTACTCACAACCAAAGTAACTAAGGTTAGTAATATCATTCCTCACTTCATTTGGTGTTAAATGGAGCCTCTTTTTTGCTTGAATTATGAAGAAAATTTGATCTTTTCCCATGATTGATGAAAGATTATGAATGTAGAGGAGGTGCTGTCCAAATTTCAAAATTTTGGTCATTTTACTCGCAACCAAGGTAACTAAGGTTAGTAACATCATTCCTCACATCATTTGGTGTTAAATGGAGCCTCTTTTTTGCTTGAATTATGAAAAAAATTTGATCTTTTCCCATGATTGATGAAAGATTATGAATGTAGAGATCTAGCTTGATCTTTTCAAATAGGATACAAAAAGTTGTTGTGTAAGCTTAGAATTTGCTTGGATTATAATGTAGCTCTCATTTAATGTGTGGATTTAGCTTAAATTTAGGTTTTAGTTCCATCGATCGATGAAGGATGAGGTTTGGTTGCACGAGTTGGGGGAGAATGGTGCATGGAAATCATGGAGTTTGGGATCTTCAAATGGCAATGGCTATGTGGAAAAGAAGAAATTTAAATTCATTTGTGAATTAAAATAATATCGAAAATATGAATGGCTTTATAGAAAATATAAAATGAGTTCAATATTTGAGAAAAGTTTTCAAAAATACTTTGGAATATTTTAAACTTAGAAAATTACTTCTAGTATAATTTTGGTTTTAATTTCCATCAAGAAATTATTTTTGAAAACATCATTAATTAAGTGCTAGAGATTTAGAAAAAATAAAAATAAATGATTGAATAATAATTTGGAAATTTTTAGGGTGTTACAATTTCAACAGAATTTGCAAACAAAGTTGTCGTGAATTTTGTTCGAATTTTGAATCCAGACTCTAATCGACCAATTCTTTTTATAGGTTGCAAAAACTTGTTGTGTGAGTTTATATTTTGCTTGGATTATTATTTAGCTCGGATTGAAGGTGTGGATCTATCTAATATTTAGGTTTTGGTTCAACAATTCATTATCGGAAAATGAGCTAACAGTTATCTTGATGTAACATAATGTAGATGGACCGGCGATGGATGTACATGGATCGACGCTCCCCGGAGTTCTTGCAGGGTTTGCAAGATTTTCTTCGTGCGACCGATGCACACACGACGTCGGGCTACATATGCTGTCCATGCATAGACTGCAAGAATGAGAAGGAGTGGCCAAAATCCAGCCACCTTCACTTTCATTCGCTCACAAGAGGTTTCATGTCAAACTATACCTGCTGGACCAAGCACGGTGAAGAAGAAGAGGCGGACAACAATATCTCGGACGCTGGTCAACACGGTTCTTTCGAAGATACATTGGGGGAGTGTGGTGATGATGACCTAGACCAGATGCTGCGGATGGAGAGGAGAATACATCGATGAAAGACATTACGAAAAGTTCCAAATACTATGGGAGAACCACGAACACTCGTTGTACCCAAACCGTCGACAGGCCATAAAAAGTTGCGTACCACACTAGAACTGATGCAATGGAAGTCGACCAATGGATTGTCTGATAAGGGATTCGACGAGCTGTTATGCCTCATAAAGAAGTTACTTCCAGAGGGGAACACACTGCCCGAAACTACGTACGATGCCAAACAAGTTGTCTACCCTTTGGGGTTGGAGGTACAGAAGATACATGCATGTCGTAATGATTATATCCTTTATCACAATGAGTATGAGGATTCGAAGCTTGTCCGGTGTGCAAAACTTTGCGGTATAAGACCAGCGTGATGACCTGTGTGAGGTAGAGGGCAGCGAAGAAGAAGAGACCTCTGCTAAGGTGGTGTGGTATTTCCTGTAATCCCCGGCTGAAGCGTTTATTTGCGAACAAAGCACATGCCCGATGATGTGCGGCACAAGGAAGACCGTAAGGACGACGGAAGGCTAAGGCACCTTCGATGGCTCCTGGAGGAAAGTCGATAGAACATACCCGGACTTTGCCGAGGATGCAAGGAACATAAGGTTTGGGTTGAGTACGGATGGGATGAACCTGTCGGCGATATGAGCAAAGAATCAAAGACTTGGCCCGTGACTTTATGTATCTACAACCTTCCTCCTTGGCGTGTATGAAGCGGAAGTACATTATGATGCCATTGCTTATCCAAGGCCGAAGCAACCTCGAAACGACATTGATGTGTACCTCAAACCGTTGGTTGAAGATCTATTAACACCGTGGAACGATGGTGTACGTGTATGAGATGAGTACAAAGAGAGCACTTCACTCTACGTGCATTGCTATTCGAACCATCAACGACCGCCTGCACTTGGTAATCTATCGGGCCTATCTATCAAAGGATATAAAGCCTGCATCCACTGCTTAGAGGATACGGACAGCAAGTACCTAAAAAACTCTCGAAAGGTTGTGTACATGGGCCACCGTAGGTTCCTCCATATGAAGGACCCGTTACGGAGGAAGGGTGAGAATTTTGATGGGACAGAAGAGAAACGTAAGAAGCCCATGCATCGTAGTGGGACGCTTGTATTTTCTTTGGTAAAGGATCTGAAAGTAGTATTTGGAAAAGGTCCTGGTAGCAAACCTGTTCCGGCTGAACAAGGTCACACGAAGGCCATTTGGAAGAAGAAGTCAATATTTTGGGACTTACCTTACTGGAAAGACTTAGAGGTCCGCCACTCACTGGACTTCATGCATATCACGAAGAATGTCTGCGTGAACCTACTAGGTTTCCTAGATATGTACAGAAGAAGTCAAAAGATACACTTCAAGCCACGAAAGGACCTACTGACTATTGGGACTCGTGAACGACCTACATCTCGAAAAAGAGAGAGAAAGGACAACATTACCTCCACCCATGAGCTACACTCGAGCAAGGAAGAGAAAAAACATGATTAAGTTCTTGAACAAAGGTGAAGGTCCTTCCGGATACTCCTCGAACATAAGGAGACTCATAAACATGAAAGAGAATAAAATCGCATACATAAAATCCCATGATTGTCATGTGTTGATGACACAGCTTGTTCTCAAAGGCGGTGCGAGGTATTCTCGCCAGATTGGGTACGAGGGACAATCATAAAGTCGTGTTCGTTCTTCAACGCGTGTCGCAGAAGGTCATCGAGCGAATAAGGTATCTAGTCTCAGATGATGACATGGTCACTAGTCCGGTTAGCCTTGAGATGATCTTCCTCCATCCTTCTTTGATATTATGGTCCATCTCATGGTCCACATTTTTAAAGAGATAGAAATTCTCGGACCTGTGTTCCTCCACAATATGTTCCTTTCGAGAGGTACATGGGTATCCTAAAGAAGTATGTTCAGAATCGGTCTCGCCTGTATAGGCTGCATTAGCGCAGGTGTCAAGATAGAGGAGGTGATCGAAGTTTTGTGTTAGTTACATTGATGATCTGAATCTGATTGGGCCCCTCAGATCACGCCATGAGGGGAGGCTATCGAAAAGGGACTTTAGGAGAAAAGAATCCTATAGCGACAATCTACTTGCATTTAAACAAGCACATTTCACGGTATTGAAACAAGCAAATCAGAGGTGGCTCAGATATCTATGATCACGAAATGAGTCTACACGCCCAATACCCAGAGAAGTCTCGATAAGTGGATCGCAGGAGCAAATGGATCATTTCGCGCTTGGTTACAAAAGCAATCATTGGGCAAGCGCATGCACGATGAACAATTGAAACTCTTGGCTTGAGGACCGTCCACAACAATCATATCATTTCAAGGGTATGAAATAAATGGGTACACATTTTACACGACAACCCAGATAACAAGAGCACCAACCAAAACAAAGGCGTCCGTGATAAATGCCTTGGACAAAAATGGAAAGATGGACAACTACTATGGTTTCATAGAGGAGATCTGGGAGCCGAGTACGGCCATTAAAACTCCCTCTGCTTTGGTGCCAATGGGTCAAATTGACGTACCGTGGATATCGATAAGCACGGTATGACAACCGTGGACCTCAAGCAAGTGGCCTATAGGACGAACTGCTCAGTTTCGCTAATGATGTGACACAGTATTCTATGTGATGGACATGGACAAAGAAACCGAAAATGCGTATGAGAAGACTAGCAAGAGCGATCGCCAAGGCGCCACGTGGTTCTTCCGTAAAAGAAGGATTGTTTGGAGTTGAGGGCGCCACGGACGAAGAAGAGTATAATCGAGTTCGACGAAATGCCTCCTTTCACGGTGGACGAGACATTAGTGTCTGAATGATACAGAGGAACCTCCCTACGACGCCGCGATCATAATGAAGGATCACTTGTAAAAGCAAAGTATGTTAGCAAATAAGGATTGCTTTGCTTTCTTTTGGTGTAATAGACTACTAACATACTAGTTTCTCATTCCTCTAGTGGTTTTTCCAGTATTTTCTGCTCAAATTGTACTAATATTTGACTAACAATATTGTTCAAAGTCCCTTTGTACTAATATAACAAGGTGACAAATTTGCAATGGAATTATAAGAGTGCAAAATTACTTTATTTCTTTCAATTTTCTATAATGTTAATTTATATTACATGGTTGGAAAAAATATTGTAAAGACTATCTTTAAAAAAGGCTAAATGAATTTAAAGTGGTAAAAACATTTTTACAAATTAATTAATGAAACAATAGTTAAACAAAGACATTTTAAAAAGAAATCTTAAAAAAAAGGCTAAATGAATCTAAAGTGGTAAAAGCATTTTTAAAAATTATTTAATAAAACAATAGTTAAACAAGAGATTTAAAAAAGAAATCTTAAAAAAAGGCTAAATGAATCTAAAGTGGTAAAAGCATTTTTAAAAATTATTTAATGAAACAATAGTTAAACAGAGATTTAAAAAAGAAATCTTAAAAAAAGGCTAAATGAATCTAAAGTGGTAAAAGCATTTTTAAAAATTATTTAATGAAACAATAGTTAAACAAGAGATTTAAAAAAGAAATCTTAAAAAAGGCTAAATGAATCTAAAGTTGTAAAAGCATTTTTAAAAATTATTTAATGAAATAATAGTTAAACAAAGACATTTAAAAAAAGAAATCTTACAAAAAAGGCTAAATGAATCTAAAGTGGTAAAAGCATTTTTAAAAATTATTTAATGAAACAATAGTTAAACAATAGATTCAAAAAAAGAAATCTTAAAAAAAGACTAAATGAATCTAAAGTGGTAAAAGCATTTTTAAAAATTATTTAATGAAACAGTAGTTAAACAACAAATAAAAAAAAGAAATAAAAGAAAAGACGAAAAAGAAGGGCTAGGGGCACGAGCGGGGCTCGAACCCGAGACCTCACGGTCGGGAGAGCCCGCGACTCAAGCGCCTCGCGCTAGCCAAGGGGGAGGAAGATTTCTTGTCGATTAGTATGGGCGCTAAATTGTTTTGAGTCTTTTAACATCAGTCCCGGTTGGTGTTTTCAATCGGGACTGATAGTGCCTAGGGCTCCCTTGCGCCGAGGCTGACCCATCAGTCCCGGTTGGTGTATTCAACCGGGACTGATGTCTCACATCAGTACCGGTTGGAGTATCTGTAACATCCCAAAATTTGGATTTTCAAAAATTTATATTAAATTAGCTTTCCAAAAATTTTTCTTCAATCTTATTTGATTAAAGAAGCTTATATCTCACTGAGAATTTTATCATGTCTTCCTCATAACATACTTAACTCATGGTAAAAATATCAAAACTAATAATTACTTTTATTGCCGTTTAAAATTCAAAAACAGATATCACTTAAATCTGAAATCTGCAATGTCAGAATTTTTATTAAATAATGGAGTAAGGTTTTGAGCTGAAAATTTTACAGAAGCATCCTTAGCTCAAATTCAATTGAAAAACAATGTTTCAGAAATAATAGACTTTATTTACTCTTAAAGAAAAATCAAAAACAGTAACTAGGATTTGGAACAGTCAGTCTTTTAATTGCCGAATCCAACACCTTAATGAAACTCAAAGAAAACTCAAACAACATGCTATAGCAAATAATTTTGTAAAATAATAGACTCCAAATGGAGAATAAATATAATTTTTCTAGAATTTTTCAACATAATTTAGATATCTCAAAAATTCAAAAACAGATTGAAAATCAACCAAGTTTGATGAATTACTGTTCTCAAACCACAATAGATAATCAAGTAAAACCAAAGAAAATGGAAAGTAGAACCTTTGCACTACTTACTCAAATAATTGCAGAATTTTTCATCTGAGTTATCACCCTTGCCAAGCCTGCCCATCTGACTAGTCATTTCCGCACTTGATTTTGCCCAGCTGCTGTTCAACGCCAAATCTATCGTTGGAACTTGTAGCTAAGCCTCTGGCAGGTGGTCCCACGCATGCCTGGGCCCGCTGGCCAGCCCCTCCTTCCTTCTCTCCTCCCTTCCTCCCTCTCCAGCTCCCTGCCCGAGTGCTGCCGTGCTCACCTCTCCCTGCGCCCATTGGCCAGTAGGGGCGGTGCCCAGCTCACCTCTCCTGCAGAGCCATAAAGCCAGCAAGCCTCTCCTCTTTCCCTTTTGCTCGCTGCTGCTTGCTTCTTGCCTTGGAAGCCATCCGGCCAGAGCAGCACCGAGCCAGGCAAACCTTCAGGCGAGCGCCAGGTGAAGCTCATCCCTCCCGTTCGTGTGCACAGCCGAAGCTCAATCCCTGACTTCGCTTCTTCTTTCCCTTGCATGCAACCGGGTCTGCGCACGGCTGCTGCTCCATCCCTTGAAGCACTTCCTCTCCTTGCATGCAACCAAGCCGGAGCTGGCCGTGACTCCTCTCTTCCTCCCTGCGCCAGGTGAGCTCCTTGCAGTAGCTCTACTCCTTTCTTGCGCGCAGCTGCAGCTCCATCTCTAAGTTGCTCCGTCTTGCATGCAGCCTCCCCGGCCTCACCTCACCTCGCCCTGGTGCTGCCCAGCTCAGCCGAGTCCCAGCCGTCCCTGAATCGCTCAACCAAAGCCCAGAACAGGTACGCCATTGTTGCTGTCCGTGGAGTTCTAGGGTTAGTGCTTGTGAGGTTAAGTAATTAAGCATGGGACCTTGTCACAAGAACTTGCAAGGCGTAGTGGTTAAGTCACCAGTGCTTGTATTCACAGATCGTGAGTTCGAATCCTCACGCCAGCGTTTTATTTTTTTTTTATTTTTCATATTTCGCCTTACGCAATGAAACGCTTATAACTTTTGCTGTGAAACTCCGATTAATGCAAACTCAATTCCTAATCTTAAGTTACTCAGTACAGATTCAGAATATGTAATAAAAAGTTATATGTTACTTGCAGTAAACTTATTCAATTTGAGTTTGAATGAAAGTCACATTTTAAGCGTTATGAAGCAACTATATAATACCTTGCTCCATAAATCATGAAATAAATATGACATGTTCCTGCAACCTTACATGTTCCATTTTTGCATAAACATTTAGATTTCAATGTGATTTGAATCAAAAACTAAGTGTAGAAAGCCTTTCTTTCATGCAAGATTCAAAGGGTTAAAATATGAATTAAACAAGCTTAAAATTTAGTGAAACCAGTTTAGTTGCACTTCTGGGATTGCATAGATCATAAGTATACAAAAATATTTAGATTATTCATTAGTTTGCCCTATTTGCTCATTAGCCAAACATGTAATCCAGAAATGAATAAATGGTCGAACTTTAGCAAACGGACCTTAAATTCGATAAAACCAACTTCTATGACCCGAAATGGTATGCCTTAGCTTATCATACAAAAATAACATCAGTTTGATCAACTTCGAGTTCAGCTCATATTGTCAAATCACTATTCATTAGAAAAATGCCATGAACGATTGAGAAACATCGCGAATCAACTTTAAAACACTCTTAGGATATTCCTAATAACCCTGAAAAATGGTTACATTATTCCATTTGGTGCAGCCGCAAACAAAGAAAGAAAACTGAACCGTAATAGCGCTTAAAAGTGTGGTCGTATAAGCCTTTTTCGCAAATCAGAGAATATCGCATATAAATATAAAATCATGAGGAATAACTGGAAAACATTATCGATATATATACTACCATATTCTAAAAAATGTATTAATTATAACTTGCTTTGTATCTGAATCCAACCAAGATAATATTCTTCGAATAATATTCCTTCTCTTCGGATGATTAATCCTTCTCTTGATGTATTTTCCCAAAGCCGTTCTCTTTTGTCTAATCATCAACCTAATCCATCCGAAGTTTCTAATTTCATCCAAATTTGTGCCCAATGCTTTTCGTTCTTAATTTGGAGTTTGCTTGATTTGTTTTTGAAGTTTTGTTGTATTTATGCTTGTTTATCGTTAGACGCTGCTGTCGTAAGTCGCTTGAAGGACCCGAGAAGCAAGCAAGCGAAGATTGAAGATCGAGGATCAAGGATCAAGATAAAGAGTAAAGAATAATATAAATTGCAAGGGCCAGGCAAGTTGTGCTTTGATCATATTGCTCTCAGTTTTACAAATTTACTTTGATTCAAATTATTGCATACTAGTTCAAGATTAAAATGAATTAAATTAATTTGGGAATTAGTTATTCAATCCAATTGCTAAATATCACCTTGCCATGATTATTTGTATGCCGTAATTCATTTGTCACCCTAAGATGGTTGATTATTAGTTGGTTGTTATTACTTGCCAACGTGGGTTGGTTAGACCGTATATAATTGCTTAGCCATGCCACGCAACTCATGTCTTTTGAAAATAAAGGTTAATACTGATTAATGGATTATGAAATGTGTTTGTGAAATGGTGTGACGTGTCGCCACACGATGATGTTGATATGTCGAACCAAAGGTGGTTCTCGCATGGATGTTGAGTTGTTGTTGACATTGTGTTGCGTAATAATCAACCTGGTGGTAAAATGTTTTAGACCGAGGCAAGTGGCAAGAGTGGCATTGATATGTCACTTTGGTATTTGGCGGTGTTGTTGGTAAATTATGTGATGTTATTATTGGTGAATATTGTGATGGTATTGTTGGTGAATTGTTCGGGGTAGTCTTGCCTTGGTCACCCTAAGGACTTAACCTTGCAAGCCTTTGAATGAGTCACTCGTGACAACCACATGTCCGTTATGGGACGGACCTAGTTTAGTAGGATTCGATATCTCACCTTTGATACCTCGGGTGGCAGCTTACACCAGGGTAATCAGATGGGGGAGCGACTGTCTTTGCGGCTTGGTACCCATCCAACGGTGTTCGTCGGTCCTATACTTGGCTCCGAGTGAGGGAAGTGATAGTGAAGGCAACACGGAGAGGTTCCTAGGTTGAGCTAGAAGTTTCGAAAGGCTTTGTTATGATCGCTCATTCATCTATCGTTGTATAGCGATTCACTACCGACGTGGTGAGTTGATTGTATCTTGTGGGTAAAGTGTACAACCTCTGAGTGTAAAACTATTCAATAGCCGTGTCCGCGTGATTGGACATTGCTCGGGATTACAATCAAGGGGTAGAGTTTTGAAAATAAAATGAGATTGGGAATGTGGACATTGTGATATGAAAATTGGTTAAGGATGAGAAATGCTTTACTTGAGATGATTACAAAATTTATTATGGTATTATTGTTTTATCGCTTATCTACTATGATTATTTGTGAATGCCGCTTTATTGCAAAAGAACCATTCACCATTCCTTTGGAATAAGCCATGCATGTAGTAATAGAACTGCATTCTCAGGCATGACTTGTTGAGTACGGTTGTGTACTCACCCTTGCTATAACAAAACATCACCATTGAGGAGAAGTCTTTGTCTTCAATGAAGGAGAAGTTCGCAAGAAGGCGAATATCTAGGAGTTGAACCTTGTCAAATGCCCGTGGTATATTGATGGGATTCACCGACGTTCTTCATTCCGTCATTGCTCGCTTTTACTCGAGTTGAAGCCATCTAGGCTTCACAATTGTAAGTTGACCTTAAGGTTGTTCAACTGTTATATTAAAGATGAATACTTTATTTATTATTCATTGTGTATGTTTGTGATATTCATCTTTGTTAATCGTGGGCACTAGCGATCGATCCAGACTAGTGCTGAAAACACGAGGGTTTCCTGATTGTGAATTCGGTCCCGACAAGATCCAACCAGATCGATGTGAGACATCATCCCAGCTTGAATACACCAACCGGACCGATGGTGCACCTATAAATCCCTCCCCGCCTCCTCTTCCCCAATTTTTCTACTCCCGCCATTGTTCCTCAATCTCCTCCTCCCGCTGCTTGCAAAGACCTTCGACGATCGAGACGCCTCAATGACCCCACCGCCCGGCCCTCCTCGCCTCCGACGACCCCACCGCCACTGCCCTCGCCTCCCAAGCCTTGCCTCCGCGCCTTGCCTCCGCCACTGTTCTCCTCCCTTCGCCAACCCTAGGTTTGTGCCCTCCTCACCCGATGAGATCACTTGTCACTTGATTAGTTTTGGTTGCTTCTCGCGCTTGAGAAGCAAATTTAGTTCATTTAGTTCATCTCGATTACTTCAATTTTGGGTGTCTATTGGATTGTAGCACGCGGTGCTTGCCTCACTGCTCGGATTTTTGTTTTCGGTTTCATATTTTGCCTCGAAATGTGTGCTTGTTGCCATATAGATTGAGGAGTTTTACATGATTGAAGTATGCCATGCTTCCTCAATTTCAGAATTTTTCATATTTTTAGAGGCGAGTCATGGATTCTCATTTCTTAGCTCCAATTATTGTTGTTAGATGTCGTGGTTGTCTCTATACATGTCCTTGCGCAGATTGGAACTTTGGTATGGACTTATGAAAAATCCATGCTCGTTGCTCCTTGGTTGTTCTAACTGATTGGTGGCTTCCTTAGGTAGTATCTGCGAGAGGGTACTATTCCATGTATGGCATTTGTGCTCATCGGTGATGGGAAGGTCTTGAACTGTGAACGCAACAAAAACTGCCAATGTGACAATACGGCTCGTTGTTATTCGGTTTGTGCCCGACTATCACCGGTGATGTTCATTGTACAAGAGATCGCTTTGATCCTTTTTAGTGGGCATTACTTTATCTGTTGGTGTTGATTCAAAGGAACCGATTGAGAAATTTGAGGACTAGCCATCGAGCTAGAGGTCAGTATTTCTTGATCTGGAGGCACCGATTTTATTCTCCTATCGCCGCTCTATGATGATTCAATTAAATGAGGCAATATTAATCATTAGTTAGTGATTTCCTCTGTGATTCAGCACTGTTTAGATCATTGTGTCTAAAACTTCAACACAATGGACAGTGGTACGCAGAAGAAGACAGCAACACAATGCACAATGTTAGTTAGTGATTTCCAATGAAGAAGAGGAGCGGGAGGAAACCTATGGACAGTGGTACGCAGAAGAAGACAGCAACCAAGTCCATTTCAAGCGAGCCTGCCTCCTCATGGCTTCGCCTCTCTGGTGTCTGGACGCCTCGTGACATCCATGATTCTTGAACTTGCAGGGCTTATTTTTTAAAAAAATCATTTTAGTGTGGAATAAGAATGATTCATTATTTTTATTAAGCAAATATATTCTTAAGTATATATGAATTTTTCATATTATTTTTTCATTTCGAGATGTATATGTATCATATGAATTTTTTCTAATGTATAAGTATCATTTTAAAGTTACATGTGCACATGTTTGTAGCATGAGGTCACAACATCACTTGATTTCCTCTCAACTCTAGCAAAATTACCATTGTATAGTATTTGGCCGATTTACATTAGGAACATCTTGATCCGCCGCCATCCTCTCTACCGCCTCTTCCCGCTTTAGAGTAGTACCATCGACTTTACATGAAATGTGATCTATTTTCGTTAATTTTCAGTGCTTCTTTTAGCCTAAGAAACGACGATGGACGGAAGAAGAATTTATGAGAAGTTTGATTATGGATGTGATGATCATGAGATCATGAGCTCGCACCGCCACCGAGGCCAATGAGGCCGCAGAGCACGATGAGGCCGGGCGAGGTAACAATAAGTCACGCTCATGATTGTCGGTTCCACTACCATGCTAAGCCAACATCCTCGACCCGTTCATGATTGTACCATGCTTTCAGACGGTCAACCAGCAGCAATCACGCCGAGGTCCAAGCAAGAAGAAGAAGGCAAGACATGTTATCACCGAAGTCGGCGAGACGGCCGACCTCTTGCACCCTGGGGCGCTTGGGCGCCTCAATTCGCATCATGCGTCCCACGTTAGGGACCACGTGGCAATTAGCATAGCAAAATGGGATCAGTCCTCAAGATACGAAGAACATGCTTTGGAACGATGTGAAGGAGACATTCACCTTCCCCAAGGGACCGAAGAGAAGGTGAAGAGTTACACTCTCAAGAAGATGGCGGTCGATTCCGCACTTATAAAAAGAAGTCAACACGGAGTATATCAAGAAGAATCGAACGCCTCGACTTCAACAAGCACCCAAAGTTGCAAGATCATCGGATGCGTTTAGAACTACAAGACTTTGGACGGTTCAAAGTTTGAGTGAGAAGAATAAGTCAATGCATGAAGAAGAATTATCACTACCGACTCACTACGGTGGTTACCGCCATGCAATACCAAAATGGGAGAAGAGGGAACAGACACGCTAGCGAAGGGTATCGCACCAAGAACAACGGATTGGCCCGACAGAGCAAAGCATTGGTTCTATGCTCACGGCGGCACCCTTGATGATAACGGCAATGCCGTGGTTTGGGGAGGTGCTAAGAGATGTGGCGTAAGGCTTGTACATCCATCGAGGAGTCTTCCTGTAGTAGCTTTGTGCCAAACAGGAGAACGACGAGCTAACAAGGGCCCCGCAAAATCCAGAGCACCACGGACGTACACGAGGCATCGGCGTTGTCCCGTGGAAGGTTGGTTTCGCCAAGACGCCGAGACCTATAGGAGTCGGGCGAGGAGCAAGGCTCGACAGACACAATGACTTAGTGCGCTTGAAGAACGCTGAATCAAACAAATGAGAGAATGCAAGAAGAGATCCGAAGAGAGGTGCAGCTAGCCTTGAGCCAACAACGACGAGACGGGCCAAGAACCTCAAGTAATCCTCGACATCATCAGCCCCTCCAGGACGTGAAGTAGCTGCGCTTCCTGGTCAGGTTTAACTTGGACAAGTATCCCAGTAGACGACATCGACATATGGACACCTTGTGAGCTGCATATCCAAGCGCGAACCTTACCTTGAAGGCGGCCGATGGCATGGCTCACCCATTAGAGCCGGGCAGCTTATCCATGGCCAACATATACCGTCAGATACTCCAAGGTCTCTTGTGGAGGAGGTTCTGCTTGAGTACGAGGACCTTGACCTCAAATTCTCGGAGGTGACGGACTACGGTTAGGAGAGGCAGACACAATTTCATCCTGTGGTGCAAACGGTACATAATTTTTCGAGATAACATGGGCGTGTCCTCTCCGCTGAAGAAGCCCGAGAAGAAACCTGCTTCTCCCAAGAAGGCGCCGACTCTACACCACCTCCTGCGATATAAGCCCGAGAAGCCCGCCTCCTACACCATCTCCTCGCGATATAAGCCTGAAAGAAGCCTGCCTCCTCCCAAGAAGGCGCCGACTACACCACCTCCCGCGCATATAAGCGCCACAAGAAGACCGTCTCCTCCCAAGAAGGCGCCGACCAAGGAAACAAGCCACTTGGCCATTAGCTCCCAAGAAGACGGGTCCTCCACCCAATCCAAGAAGTCATGAACTTCCGGCGGCCGTATGATATGAACGATGAGGAGACCAAGAAGGTGGTAAAAGGAGAGGTAACTAAATTTCTTAAACCCAAGTCACCAGAGAAGAAGGTTCAACTCGCATGTAATAATTTTATAAAGGCTTAATGACTATTAAAAATTTGAAGGATAAAAAGAAATGCCTCGCCAATCAAACTACGAAAGACATTGAGTAAGGAATGCCCCAAGAAGAAGATGTCACCGAGGGAAGGGTAAGGAGATGCAAAAATTCTTCGATGAAACCGCCTTAACGCAAATCAAATATTAGGCACGGAAAAGATTGAGTTTGCCCAAGTAAAATGGTTATTTAAAGTGGGCGGGTCATTGGTCGTGATGAGAGCCGCCCAACTAACGACAAAGATGCGGCAATTTCATGAATGGTACTTGGACGCCACCAAGCATGGTCTACGATATTCATTGTCAAGTTTAAGCAACAAGATTTTTTTCGCGGTGAAGGTGAATTTTTGTCGATCGACTACATATATGATCTATACTGCATGACGCCCTCGGCGTGAGCTTGATGGGTTGTCGGACTCTGTAAGTGTCTTAATTATTTGCAAAAACTATCGCACTTCCTTGTACTATACTAACTTGCAAGCCTAACTAATTTCTTATGTAGCATGGAGATACAAAGATGCCGAAGGGATCGATTTTCGACATAGGCTTCATGGACCCAAAGAGTTATCAACGCGACAACCGTTAGAGACCACCTAAGCGAAAACAGAGACTAACGATTCAATGCGCTAATGGGTCAAAGATATATCTAGCCTACTCATTTGAGTACGTGTTTTCGCACCACCTCATTCTACTCCTTTTTCATAACACGATGTTAGAACTAATTAGTTATCTACGCTGACACATCTATGTATAGTTTTCATCGGATTCTTCTTATAATCGAGCTAGATCGTAGCTCGATCATAATTATGGACTCGCAAAGGAGACCAGTTGAAAAGTGTCAAAACTTTATCGACATGCTCAACCGGTATTAATTCTTGTTCCTTTCATTATCGTACTAGTTCTATTTCCTTCAATTTGAAACAAATTCTAATCATGTACAATTCAGAATCACATGTATAGTGCATTCACACGGTTCCGCATAAAAACGTATGATTCAAGGAGAAATTTGACATTACAATTGCCACTCATGTACGATATCATAATGCTAGCTTTTTAGTTAGTTAACTTAATTTCCTTGCATCCATTTCACGCTTTCAACTTTTTTTTCACCGCAGATCTTGACTCACCACGGGTAACAATTTATGCGGCTACTATGTATGCGAAGTTTATGCACACCAAACCAGAGCCACCAACCGCATGCTAAAAGGCAACAAGGGGTGAGTTAATATAATTACTAGCTTTAATGATGTATAAGTACTCCTTATATCTTGTACAAATTCAAGTATTGATTAGTTAATGACTTAACGATAGGTACCTCAATATTTGGCGGAACAGGTTCGAACTCTCACCGCACGAGTGAGAGCAATTCAAGAACAACTCGTCGGCTTTATTTATGATGAGGTCATAAATCCAAAAGGCGAAGTTTCACGAACTAAATTTTAACGGTGGGGCCCTTCGATAAGGACCAATGAATCTGTTTGAGTCGACATCTACGGCTAGCAAGAGCGATGCGCGTAAAAGATCCCGATGAACCAAAGGGAAAAAATACTAAAGTTGTAATTAAAGTTGTGTACATATATATTGATACATTAGACGATGAGCAGAAGAACAAATATGTGTACATATTTTAATCTATTAGATGTAATTAAATTTGTTAATGAATGTTCAGTGATTTAATTATCAGGCAAAGTGCATGATTGATTATCTGTGCTTTTAATTAGTTGTGATTTAACACACACACATATATATAATAGCTACTGGAGAAATAGACCTATATATATACAAAACATCAGCATCGGTTGGAGAAACCAACCGGCATCGATGAGAAGTTTATCATCGACGCTGGAGACACCAACCCAGATCGATGAGGTCCTTAGGGGTTCCCAACGCACCGCCACGCAGATTCGAACCGCATCGATACTCTATCAAGATCGGGTGAGGAACCGGATCGATGCCTTGAGCATCGATCCCGGATGGCTCGTATCGGTTCAAAACCGTACTAAAGGCGATTTTGGACCGGGACTAAATGACCTTTCCGTAGTAGTGTTACTACCTCCAATCAGGGAAAATGTTCGAAACAATGGCACGGTCTCCAATATATAAATTTGAATACTAACGGATTGATAACATTACGAAGTTTTTTCTAGACAAATTTACTCATCATTTTCAGACCAATCTAATTATTTACCAAAATGTTGTTTGAATGCATGCATTATAGGACATCATTTTTTTTATTCTCACTGGAGAGAATATATGACATGCATACGTACGTTGTCATATGTGGAAGATGTATTGTTACATGAGTCAAATTAACGCATGAGTTCAACAAATATTCGTCTTTGACAATTCTGCCACGGGTCGAAGGCTCAGGATCAAGCCAAAGGAGCTTCAACTTGGGAGTCGGCATGTTCTTGTCATCAGAAGAGAGAGCTTTCCAGTATAATACTTAAAAGCACAAATAGATTTTTGCCGAACGCCACCATCTTGGTACACAACCAAATCAGTCGTGGGTAATCTTGATGCTTCTGCTGCTGCTAATACGGCTGAATTAGTTGTACTTTTGGGCGGATGCGAACGCATTTCCCGTGGACCATATGGCATTTACCTGTACATGGAAAACTTCAGGTCTGGTCGCCACGCCGAGCAGAAAAAGGTCATCAACATCTTGTTGGACATTCACCCTCTTAATAGTTCTCTTACTGTGCTTGCAATCATCGGTGGCCGTTTTGTCGGGAAGAAAACTCGCGTCACGCACGTTTGCAATGATGAGAGGGTTCGCTCCCACTTCTCTTCGATTCTTCACCTTAGCGGGGATAATTTTCGGAGAAGATTTTATTTTATTTTTACCATTTCTTTACTACTTTAAAAGAAACTAGCAGTGGTGGTTCATCTGCCTCTCCTACACCACCTCCTCTTTGCACCACTCTAGAAAATCTCTAACAAAAACAGAAAAAACAATATATCAACAAATAAATTCCACTTTCTTAAATATTCTCTAACAAGAAAAATATAATAACAAACAATGTCGCTGAACCAACAATCATTTCGCTGAAGGGCACCAAATTCATATTTACCGGTACAGCCAATCATTTCATCCCTCCTACTATTCATTTAACTTGAACCAACAATGTCGCTGAACAGCACTCCACACATCTGTTTCCAGACGCTAGTGTACACGCATATTTAGATTTTGAGAGCAACTACCCAACGGTATACCGTTGCAACGGTATAGCATGTTTCATTAGTTTCACGGGTAAGTTTCATTGCTAGGTTTCGCGGGTAAGTTTCATGATGTTTCACGGGTAAGTTTCATCAGGTTTTCGAGTTTCACAGATAAGTTTCAACCAAAGTTTCATGTTTCACGGGTAAGTTTCATCCTATACCGTTGCAACGGTATACCGTTGGTTAGTTTTTCTCTTAGATTTTTCATGCGGTCAAAAGTACTTCCATTCGGTACATTTTTCATAGTTTCAACCAACATATAATTCGATAAGTTTATGGCCAAATGTGCGTACTGGAAACAAAGGTAGTACAAAATAAGACGACATATTCCTGAGAAAAGACAATAAGATTTTGCAACAACACGAGGATAGCTAACAATAACTTTGCTGACATGCGCTGCTATATCTATAAATTGTTATATATCAAGGTCATACTTTGCTGAGAAGCACGTGGCTGAAAATGTTACAGCCGCTACTACATTAGACATGCATCATGTTGTAAGATTATATAGACACTTTTCGACGCTTCCTCCCTGACAATGGAGTACCTTCAGGCATACCTTGAGCACAACTTGGAACAAAGTGAATAAACGAAGTATGAGGGGGTATCCTTGATTCCCATGTCAATAGATGGAACTCTCCTTTTGGCCTATCAGTATGACCTACTACTAGTTCTCCAAGTGTCACCTTTGGTAATTCCTTCTTCATTTGAACACTGGTTGTGCTACGTCTAGTACAAGGTATGATGCAAAGTGGAAAAGCAGGATGCAAAGCAAAGTCCGTTAAGTCTACCTGATGGCCTTGTTCGAAGAGTAACTTTGGAAGCTCACCATATACAGAGAGGTTTTTCTCAACCACTCTTCTGCACCTGTTTAATATGGAAAGCCAGACTTGAACATTCAAATTCCTTCTCAATACATCCGCAAACGCATTTGCTGAAACAAGTGACCCTCCCAATCGCAGCTCCTTGGCAAGTTCTGCTATTTGTGCTAGTTGTGGATGTTCTGCTGGGTCTGCACTTCCAAATGCCAGTATCTTGAAGAGGTACCTAAACTCCTCGTAAGACAGCATCTTGAGAAAAACTGGCCTCACTGATCCAAACCTCGCTAATCTTTGAATTTTGCTTATGATGATCACTTTGCATGCTTTGCTCACCCTAGTGACAAAAGAGTAGAACGTTTTCCAGTCTTCGTCATCCACATCTGATGCCAAATCGACAACTACCAACATCATCTCAGACATGGTCCTTTTGTGCTCAAGTACTCCCAAAAAGTTGTCTCGATTCAAGTGCAGGATCGAAGAGAAACGCGAGCGAACCCTCTCATCATCGCATACATGAGCAACCAGAGTCTTCTTCCCAACTGCGAGATCCCCTATGATTGGAAGAACAGCCGGAGCACCAGATGGGTTTTGTTGCAACAAGAAGTTCAAGAGCTTCTGCTTTTCAGTATGTCGACCAAACATGAAGCTGTCAATGTAGAGATACGCGTCGTAGGGTTTACGCGACATGCGCTCGCATCCACTTAGAAGTACAAGAAACTCGGTCATGTTAGCAACTGCAGCTTCTAAGCTTTCTAAGGCAGTACGTAATTCAAGGAACGGGGTCTTGTACTTTCTACTACTGGATACAATTGTGTGAGGACACTTGACAGGAACGGCACAAGGAAAGTTGGATGGATCGCTAACCTCATCCATGGTGCTGTCCTCAGTGAGTCGGTGCTTGAAGGTGTCCAACACGCGGTAGCCTCGATACATGGCCTCTGAAAGTGCCTTGAGCTGCGTCAGCATGCCGGAGTTGGTGATGTATCGCCCATCTGCCTCCTCGACCACGGTGCGAACTCTCATCAGGAGATGCTGCAACCTCTCCACCTTCTCCTCCAAGCGTACATGGCTTGAATACTTGTTCATCAGGAAGGAGATGAATCTGCTCACAAGTTCGCCTGTAACCGCAGATACGGCAAGCTCCATGGCAAAACCACCAGTGTATGAGATTGAAGAGGGAATTGAACGGAAAGCTGATCTCTGTGTATGAATATTGGTACTGAAAAAAAGCACGCGCACACAATTACTTGCTCAAATTGGCCTCTGACTAGTCTACCAGAAATGAGGAAATCATTTTCTTAGAACTAAAGATGAGGGAATCATTGACTGCTCGTAAATGACAGGCAGACCTCGAATATTCAAACTTCTAGAGTTCTAGTGTTTTGAGAAGGACATGCCAACTGCCAAGATGAGCAGATATGGCCATCGTCATTCACTGCAGGTAGAGATGTTTGGCTATATCATTCTCTACATAAAAAACATATCGAATTAATACTGATAAGAACAAATTTTCTTGCATCTTAAGATTACTAATAAGAAAAAAAGGCAATTCTTATCGGGGAAAAATGGAGACGTGTCAAAGAGCCTTGTTGTTGTTGTCATTGTCGCACACAACAGCCCTTGTTCCAATCCTATAAGATACTAGGAGTACTCTGCGCTGTACATCATGATTGATTAACACAGTTTCTTGCGCTACCACTGCTTGCTATCCGTGGCTGAGATATTAATTATTGAAGGTGTTTCATCCAAAACATTTCATGCCTCAGTGCCTTGGTAGTCAAATGTCTCTTTCCCAGCACATGTCAGCTTTCAAATTTTATTTATAAATACATATCATTATGTAATTTCGAGGTAATTCTTTATTTTTTTATTCTACACCTCTCTGCTTTAGCTATTTTAAATATTATTTACTATTACGGACTAGAGCAAGACACATGATCGAATATATAATGAAGAAAGGTGATACAGTTTTTTTTGTAAATATGTATCAGTGGGAATACAGGAGCCTAAAATACATGTATTCAGATGGAAGGAAGCACCTATAGTATTTGAAAAGCTATACAACGGTGCATTAAGTGCTTGTTTGGTAGAGCTCTAGATTCCAGCTTCACCTAAAATCTGAAATTTGTAGGCTAAAATAAAGTTAATTAAGTTTATATTTTTGGTCTAAAATGTAAATAAGATTATTGATCTAAACGCTCTTAATGTACTCACAGCTCTAGCTTCACGAATCTGGTGAAACTAGAATTTTCAGTTTCATCAGATTCACGAATCTGAAGAAGCTGAATCCCTACCAAACACACCCTAACTAGTAGTTTCGTTGGAGTACAAGGTGGGGTTAGCAAGTTGGACCGCTGGCGAGTCAGTCAAGCTCGTTGCAGGACTTGGACTTTTGCGGCAGGGCAAAGCAGAAGAAAGGCAGTCGGTACATTTTACAATAGTAAAACAACTATATATGAAAAAAAAAATTGGTATGACCCTTACTATATTTTAGACAATGTAAAGTTATGAAGTAAACATTTAGCAATAATATCTCAATAAATAACATTTCATCTCAATAACATTTGCGAATCGATATGACAAGACCACATCTCAATAACATTTCTAAGAAACGTGAAACCTGGCATTGTGAATCAGCGGCCTGGAGTGTGTGTTATACACGATTGGCATCTCGGGCTGTTGAAGGCAATCGTGCAGTTGTAGAAAGGTGTAGAAGAAACACATCCATGGCCTGATCTGCAAAGTAGGTGGTGCAAGCGGCACATGAGTGCTAACTTTTACAAGCAGTTCAAGAATAAGAACCTTACGAAACTTTTTAAGAGATTGTGTGACCAAACCCAACAGAGAAAGTTTGATGCACTGTGGAAGAAGTTGGACGAGCTGATATCAAGACATACAGCGAAGGCAGCGAAGAGACCAATGCCTAGCACAGAGGAAGCCCTAGTAGCACTGGAAGTGTTACCCACTGACCCTCCACACTTGGTTCGGAGGAATGGAAGATCCACGAAATGCTTCTCCGAATGGATAGAGTATGAGCCTAAGCAGAACTGTGCATTACTTTATAACACTGATGATGCCCGGTATGGGGTTATAATGACAAAATTGGCTAAGGTTTACAATTGGGTCATGCGAGGCCTGAGAACCCTTCCACTTGTTGCTATAGTGGAGGGTGTTCTTCATGGTGTTGCAAAGTAATTTGTGGATCGCTATGCTAGGGTGTTAGTCCGCATGAATAATCCTGATGTGAAATACTCAGAGGTGATCTGTACGTATTTGGAGGAGAAAGGAAAAAAGGGGGAGATGCATAGAGCATTGAAGATGGGCACGAGAGAGCTTCGTTTCAAAGTACTATGTAAAGAGAAAGCCGGACGTGGGACGAACCGGTGTAAAGTTGCTCATGAATGCATTCTACATCGTCAAACATGTGTCTGCATCTTCAACAAGCCTCGTCTCTTACATAAGCCATGCTCACACGTAATGGATGCCTGCTCAACAATCTGTATGGATCCAGGTATATTCTTGTCACAATTCTTTAGTAAAGAAGCGGTGGCGACAACTTGGAGCGGAGAAATTTATGGCTTTCGAGTGGTGGGTTTGTTCACGGAGTATCAGAGATGGGAAGACACACGGTAGGTTCCTGATGTCAGCAGGCTCAAGGGCGTAGGGTGACAACAAACAAGACGTATAAGGAACAACATGGACGCTGCAGAAAGCGGGCATCGTGAGAAGAAATATTCATGCTGTCGGGCGTAGGATCACGCCCACGTGGACAATTGCGATTGTGCCATGTCACCCAAGCCAAGTCACCGCTGGACTTCGCCTCCACCTCTGAAGCTGCCATGTATCTTGTAATGTCTCAAAAACTTCAAAAATGAGAAAAATAAAAATTTAAAAATGGAATTGAATAAAAAATTAATGGAATCAAGATTTTGACTTAAATTTTATGAATTCTCTCATTTTTCTTGACTATTAGTCTTAAGAAAAGCATAAGTCACAATATAAAATTTTTTCTTCTAAAATGAATAAACTATAAAAATGAGTTTGAAATATAATCTTATTCTGAATTTTCATCTTTTTGAATTTTTCTTGGATTTTGGTTCTTAGGAAAAACCTTTATGCTAATTGTTTTCATCTTATTTACAATGCAAAACCCAAAATCCCAAAACAAATAAAAACTAGAAAAAATTATATAAGTCGAAAATTATCTCCAGGGAATCCCCAAAAATTTTCAAAGCAATTTGAACTTATTTACGACTGAAAAGAAATCAAAAACAGTATAATGTGACAATGAACAACACTAATGTCATAATTATTTCATTTTGCTCAGACCTTATCTTAACTCAAAAATTTTATCACATTATCATCAGCTCTAAAACAACTTTCATAAAAAATTTTAAAAATTATAAAGTTGATTTGAATATTTTATAAAATCAGAAATAAAATTAATTTAAAAGCAATATTATTAATGTTAGAATTTTTATAAAAATAAATATAAATGGTAACTATATGAAATTTTTATGGTAACTCTCAGTGACCATTAATACCACATAAAAAATTTTCAGATAAAATAAAGCTAATTTTTTATCTAGGAAAATAAAAATCACAAAACAAAACCCTGATGCAGCAGGATTGTCAAAACTTTTATAAATTTCACACAAAACATTTTGAGCTGAAACTTTTATAAAATGACAAAAATTGCTTAAATTTCACACCCACAAAATTACCAAAAACTTAGGACAAGATAATCATCCTCGGTAAGTACAATTTTAACCTAAACTCTAGCCTGTCCTAAAGCATTGAACCAAGCTCATCCTTTGCCATCATCGATAGGTGGGACCACCCACTCCTTCTGACCCACATGGTAGTAGCACTGCTATAACATCCCAATTTTTGCTCTTTATTTAATATATTGTGTTATTTGTACATTTTATGGATTTCTCAAATTTATTTGATTTTATTTGCATTTATTAAATATTTTGTATATTGGTCTTTTGAGAAAAGTATTTATTTATTAATAAAGTCAAAATAAAGTTTATAAAAAATATTTATTTTGGTTTCTAAAGTCTAAAAATATTTTCTAAAGTTTTTCTGGGATTTATTTGAATGTGTTTTAAATTAAGTATATTGGCCTTTTGTGAAAATTAATTAAGTATAAAGAAAATTAAAATAAATTTTGGATAAAAATATTTTATGTAAGTTCACAATGTATTGAAATATTTTTGAGATTTTTCTTTTATTTTTCGTGGTGTTTTTAATGCCTTAATTAATTATTTTAATTATACAATTTATTTTAAATGAGAAATGCTAGAAAATCATTGAATAGTGCATGGATCGAAACCCATGTAAGCTGGCCCATTTCAATTGAGTGGCCTGGTCTATTATTCTTAGGCCCAGCCCATTGTACAAACCCTAGGATCAAGCATAGTCAATGTTTGAATGGACAGCCGAGATGGGTTTGTGACCACAGTTGGATCGGGACTCGTTGGATTTTAGATGGGTGTCTAGTGACTGTAGTCTGGATTTTTCCCTATAGCTGAGTCAGCCGTGGCCGTTGGATGTCATCTCTAAGTCGGATTGTTCCACACCGCAGCGAATCAGGGCTGTCCATTATGCCGCGCGTCATTGAATTGTTCGTCATCTCGGATTGAAACTCCTCATCAATCTTCTGTTTCGGCCATGTGCTCTGACTGAGGCCGTCCCATGCAAGGCTTGGCCTCTTGAGGCTTTATAAAGCATGTAGCATCGAGACCACGGCGAATCATAGAATGGAAGCCCCAAGGTAACCACACAGATTAGAGTGCCATTTTGTCAGAATCGAAGATCTTCACCGTGCGCTTCCATAGAGGAGAAAGTATCAATTCGTTGCTAATCATGGGAGATAAGACCTGGGATTGGTACCGTCAGCTTCATCATCACGAGGCGCATCTGTTGGGCTCATCAGCTAGCCTAGAATCTCGCTAAAACATCACCGCCATGAGGGGTACGTCGCCACCATGAAGAGAAGAAGTTCGGCACCATCAAATTAGTGCAAAACAGTTGAAGAGGAGGTGAGCACCAGATCCTAGATGACCAAATGTACCTATTGCTACCCTCGTTGATCGCCGGCGATGGTCATAGGGACTTGTGCATCGCCGGCTTATGTGGCGTGATTCATCGTAGGAACGTGGCTGCCATGTCACCTTCAGTGCTAATGTGTTCATCTGTGTGGAGGCCAGTTAGGGCTTGCGTGGAATCCTAGTCGGCACAGGTGCAGGGTCCACTTGTCGGACGCCTATTGCGGTAGACCGATTCCACCGTAGACTTAGATCGATCTATGAACTTGGTTCATGGAATAGTGTTATTCATGTGTCGACCTAGGATTAGTCTGGTTTAGGGCTGACATCAATAGTGATACAGTAAATCAATTTTCTAGTGCAAAAATAATTAAGGTAATCCGGTATTTTTTTTCAATTTTCTGGGTTTTAGATTTTTTTGAATCTTTCTTGAGCCTGTTCTCCCTCATACGAGCTCCGATTGTGGTGATTCAAATTTCTAAAAATTTGTAAAATTGAGATATATTTAATAGAGAATTTTATTTGATTTTGTAGTTTATTTGCTTTTTGTTTTTGTATTTACTTTCACTTTCTCTCATTTCGCGTAGACGTTGAATTATGCGACGTATCCAAGAAAGATTCGTCGACTCAAGACCAAGATTTAGAGCAATAATAAAGGCTTTTATAAGGCAAGTTATGATTTAATCATGTTAAAACCATGTTTATAAAACTACTGTATTGTTTTACCTTATTGCATATTATTTTACGATTATAAATGTTTCAATTAAATTGGAACTTAGTTAATCTACCTTTTGATCTATACCCCACCTTATCATTTGTATGTCATAATCTATTGTCACTCTAGATTGGTTCACTATTAGTTGGTTAATAATAAAATCAACATAGGATGCTTAGATTATAATAGTATTCTTAGCCATGCCACGCCATCACATATACTTGAATCATCAAAGTTTAATCTTGACTAATGGAATATGGAACATGATTATGAATTAGTGCATCAAGTGTGGTCACATGATGAGTTTGAGTTGTGGTGGCGAGGGATGTCACGTAATGATATTGAATTGTTGACGGCATATGGTGCTTGGTAATCAACTGGGGTGATAATCATTTTGATTGGAGCAAGTGGCAATGGGCAGTATGCCAAGGTGAACCAACAAGGTAAAGGGTATGAGGAAGTCTTGCTCTAGTCACTTTAAGGATTTAACTTTGCAAGCTTTTAACCTGAATCAAACATGCAACTACATGTCTACAATGGGACAAACCTAACTGATTAATTTGCAATGTCTTAGTTTTAGTACTACCAGTGGTGGTGGGAGTCTCGAATTGTGGTAATCAATCCCTTCAGGGATCAACTCTCATGGTGCAAGAGGGGGGACCATTTATGGTAACCAGTCCCTTCAGTATTGAAATCTTAGCGGGTAGTATTTGGTTAAGACAGGGCATTGTAAAGGCTTTGCATGATATCTCTACAATACACCAAAGGAAGTGTGTTAATATCGATTATACAAAGAGATATTCATGTCGTGTGGGTAAAGTGCATAACCTCTGCAGAGTATAAAATATATTCGGATAGTCCTGCTCGCGGTATTGACAACTTGGGATAGCATGGCAGGGTGCCATGAAAGGTTGGAACTTGACTTAGGATTGGATACCTTTGTTGACTTGAAAAATGATGAACCTGTCTATTATTGTTATTTGATTTATTGTCTTTCAATCTATTTACTGTATTCATTTACGAATGCTGCTTTTATGCAAAATAGCCATGTTAGCCATTCCTTTGGCATAAGCCTTGCATATAGTTATATAGAATTGCATTCTGTGCACAACTTGTTGAGTGCTTTAAATACTCACCCTTGCCAACAACAACATCACCAGTTGAGAAGTCTACATCCATACTAGAGGAGACAAAAGTTTAGAGTGTGAGCCTTGTCAGTTGCCCCGTGAATTTTGCTACCATGGTGCTGCTCTCCTCCCAAATTGTGTTGCCAGGCCATACCATCTCTTGTGCAAGCATCAGTGAAACCACCACAAAACCGAGCAACCATGGAGCTTGAGTTTGCACTGAGCTCACACTGACCTTGATCGCCTATAAATGCTAGACTCATCCCTGAATTCCCTGCACACCTCCCTGTTCGAGTCCTTGCCCAATCGCCATCTACTTCGGCCATTACTGAGAGCTTCACAGAAAGGGGGAAACCAAAATTTGGTCAACTCAGTGAGGAATTCCTCAATTGCTTGAGCTTAGAGCATCCTCTTGCATCCATAACTCCATTGCACACTTCATTTTTAGCTCACTTCACGCAAAGTCTCACTTTCACTGTGTTTCTTCTTCCCCAGAACCGGCGCTCGGTGGCAAAGCTCTCCGGTAAGCCTCCAACTGACTTAATTAGCAAAATGGAACTTTTGATGCCCCTTGATGCTAACCCCATTGCCTAGTCAAGCTGAGACCCTATCATCTTCATTTCCGACCAGCTCCCACCATTGTCGCCGCATGAGCTCGGTGGCAAGTACTTTTTGGCCACCCCTTAGTTCAATTGAGCTATGCCCTAGCACCATAGTACCCTCCTCTTACTCTCTAAGCCAACGGCTGCCCTTCTCCGACCTCCGCTCGTCAGCCGTGAACTTGCCCTAACTCTCCTCTGCTTTTCTGCGGTGACGAGTGGGCCTCCGCTGTTAGCCTCCCGCGAGTCTCTCTAAAAATGCGGTCACTATGTCATAGGTCCATGTTGTCAATCACAGAATGGTTGATTCAAATGACAAAATAAAAAAGGCGCTTTCAGTTTCAAAAGCATATTTCCATTTTTAGTGAATTTTAAGCCATTAAGTATTCAAACATTAGTATCTTTTGCATTTTGATTCAATTACAATGAAATAAATTTCTAAATTCATTTAAAACATGTGAATTTGGAATATATAATAATATTTAATTTTTCACAATAGTGTGAATTATTTCAATAAAGATATGTATAAAACCCTAATATGGCATTAATGACAATATGCAAAACCATAAATTTTAAAAGTATGAAACAATTTCCATATGCTCATGAGACCATAAGAAACCCATTTGTGCAAGAACATTTAATTTTTGAACTCATTTTGGCTCCTTTGGATTTAAAACTTGATTAAATCCTAATATGGTTACTATTAGGAATATATAAACCATAACCCCTTAAATCCTGAAGCAAATTTTATAATGTTCCTGAGGTCATGAGTATTCCAAAATGCAAAAATATATAATTTATAATATAATTTTAAAATACTTGAATTTAAAATATAATTGACCTAATATGGTCACTATATAAAATTTGTGTGTCCTAACTTATGAAATTATGAAGTAAATTTATAAATATTCCTAAGACTATAATTAACTCATTTCTGTAAAAATACTTAGAATTTAATTTAGTTGCATTGAGATTATAAATAGATTAGTTCCAATGCCGATAAAAAGTAAATATTTGTAACTATTGCAATTAAGCTCAAAATGCAGTGAAAATAATTCCTAAGCTCTGTTAATACCATGGTACCCCTGTCATGTAGAAATAATTCATATTTTATTAAGTTCAAAATAAAGTTATAACAGAATTAAGTGCTAGATGCATAAAGTTGAGTATATGGCCATATAATGCAAGTGTATAATAATGTAATAGAAACTAACCTGTAGACATTCTAAAAGACCAGATCATTTGGTATGGAAGTAATCATTATAATTAGTCATGTATTGCACTTAACCTTCTAGTTGAAACATACTTTCATTATATATATATATATATATATATATATATATATATATATATATATATATATATATATTAATTACATGATAAATCATGTAGAGCTAATCTCAAAACATTCCTCATTCCTAAGGTCAAGATCATAAGAGTCGGCAAAAAGATCTAATTTGAATTAAGCTATCAAATGCTTCATTTTCCATATGTATATAAAATAAAACATTAATAACTTTTACGGGTAAAAGTAAAAAGATTCAAAACTAGTTACAAGACACTTTTGGGGTTGTAACCTGCTAATGCTAGAAAAATAGTTGCATATCATGTAAAGTGCAACCGCAAAAGTCTAACCCTTTATAACATAAACTTTAGAAATATATAAGATTAGGAAATGAATAAAATATCTCGGATAAACACTAATAATAATAGAACTAGCCTAGAAATGCTCCCTAAGGAAAGACTGTTCTATTATGAAGAAATAATCTTATTACAACATGCTTTGCATCTGAATCCTATTAAAAATATAACTTCATGTTTTATAAACCCTAAAATCTATAATATAAATAAATGAACTTAAATAATAATAAATCAGTAATTAAGATATTTGTATCACCATAACCTTCTTAAACGATGAATATATATCCTGTAACAATAGCCTAAGACTTAAGACATTATATACATTAGCTTGTTAGTTGTCGGAACCTTGTAGCTCATTTAAGCTTAATTATGCGTAGCCCTTGGAAGCAAACGCTGTAAAAGATCAACGTCCAAATCTATTATAATCATGAGACCTCTCCTCTGTACTAATAATTGACCTTGAATCTCATTCTCATCAAAAGTGAAGCCAACCTCTATAGGAAACCTAAATAAAACCTAACATGTCATATAATGACTTAATTCTATTAGTCCAAATAATTTAGCCTCTTGAATTCAAAGTTATAAATATAAGAATACAGAGCAAAAGAATATGAGGGACTCACCGTTGGACTAGGAACAACAATTGTTCAAGATATGGAGCCAACGTAACACACATCTTCTACAACTACGCACAAAGCTTAGTTTACCTCCTGATGTAGCATATGTCAACACTCGGTAACCTACTGAGTTATGTCTATTCCATTCCGGACATGTAGTTGTATGATTAGCTCAATTCAATAGCTTACAAGATTACATTATTAATTGACCAAGACAAAACTTCCAATCTGCTTATTAACACCAAATTATATCAATTGATTCCCACAAAATCACCATCCCAATATCACATGGACCCACCTAGCACATAACTTCTTGTCACTTGTCTTAATCTAAATCATTTACCGAGGTAAAACTTCCAATTATTTGCAGTAACCATTATCAATTGTTTCACAAATCACCAACCCAATTTCACCCACCCACCATGGCACATAGCTTCTGGCCTCTCGCCTTAATATAAATCATTTGACATCTCAGTTGATTATTGTGCAACACATGCCATCAACAAATTATCATTACTTTTACTGATAACTATAGTAGATACGGTTATGTCTACTTAATGAGGCATAAGTTGGAAATTTTTGAAAAGTTCAATGAATTCCAGAATGAAGTACAAAATCAACGTGGCAAGAAAATTAAGTTTCTATGATCTGATCGTGGAGGCAGATATTTGAGTCATGAGTTTAATAATCATCTGAAGAGTTGCAAAATTGTTCCACAACTTACGCCTCCCAGCACGCCTCAAAGGAACGGGGTATCCGAGTGGCGTAATCGGACCTTGTTAGACATGGTTTGGTCAATGATGAGTCAGTCAAATCTACCACTATCCTTTTGGGGTTATGCTCTAGAAACTACAGCTTTCACACTAAATAAGGTACCATCTAAATCTGTAGATAAAACACCATATGAGATATGGACTGAAAAGAGTCCCAGTTTGTCTTTTCTAAAAATTTGAGGTTGTGATGTTTATGTTAAATGTTAGATGTCCGATAAACTCACACCCAAATCGGATAAATGCTTTTTTGTAGGATATCCTAAGGAGACATTAGGATATTACTTCTACAACCAACAAGAGGTTAAAGTGTTTGTCGCTCAGAATGGTGTCTTTCTAGAGAAATAGTTTCTCTCGCAAAAGGCAAGTGGAAGAATAGTGCAACTCGAAGAAGTTCGAGTTACTCCACTCAAGGAGGACTTGGTCGGAGATGCCCCTGTCGAGGAAAATCTGGTTGCGGAACCCGTGGTTTAAAAAACTCTAGTTGGAGGGACCTCGATAGAGGAGGCACTAATGCCATGTAGATCGGATAGGCTGTGCAAAATACCTGCTTGGTATTCGCGTAGTATATTGTTGTTGGACAGCGATGAGCCTACAACTTATAAGGAAGCGATGATGGGCCCAGACTCTGAGAAAAGGCTTGGAGTCATGAGATCCGAGATAGAATCCATGGGAGACAATCGAGTTTGGAACCTAGTTGATCCGCCTGATGGTGTAAAAACCATTGAATTAAAATGGGTTTATAAGAAGATTGATATAGATTGAAATGTTCACATCTAGGACGACCCATAACCAGCGACGCTCACAAGAAGCTGTTGGAGGAGGCACGAGACTAATATGACTACATCTGCACCACCGTGCTACATAGACTCTACTTCCACTGTAAGTCTGCATATCTAGTGGTAATTCTGTGATCTATAATTTGCAGTGGCTTTTTAGTTACGCGAAAGAAGATTTTTGATTTTTCGCTCCCTAACACTTGCCTCTTCGATGCAGCCTGTTCCAGGTATGCCCACTGCACCAAAGTGATTGGTTAACTAACTACGAAAGGGAATGCTACCCTTTTCAGTCCTAGTCATAAAAGCACTACAAAATGTGACAGCATTACATAAATTTTTAGTAGCAACTAACGTCACAACCAAGGTTCAAAATCCCGATGAAATTTCAGCCGGGACGAGATTATAAATCCCGGCGGAATAAAAACTAAAAAAATTTCAGCCGGGACGAGATTATAAATCCCGGCGGAATAAAAACTAAAAAAATCAAATTCTACAGTGATTTCAGAAATTTTAGGTATTTTGACCTAATTTCAAGTTTTTTGGACCGGATATGGGTCAATACCTCCAAAGAATATCATCTTCCATGAAAATGTTTTGAAAAATTGAATTTTAGAGGCGTTTTATATAAATAACAGAAGCACTATCATATTTTTATAAAAATGTACAAGCTTGATCATGCTCCAAAAATTTGGGGTACCATCTTTTGTAGCTTAGGATCATACAGAAAAATTCCAAATGAATTGAGCTTCATGTTATCTTTGATAAATAAAAAACAGAAGGAACATAAATGAGACAGTAACATTGTTAGAATTTTATAAATTTTATTAAGTGTGATCATAATCCAAAATTTTTGGGAGAGCTTAACGATTGCCTTGGCACCCTTTTTTAAAAGTTTCAAAAATTATTTTGGTTGTTCAATCAAATCTATAGAAGCAATACATGTACTCAGCTATCCCACTGTAAGGCTTTTATTAAGATAATAGCACTATAAGAATTTTTGAAAATTCTTCAGGCTCAATCATCATCTAAAAATTTTATTGGAACATTAGTTATGCGACAGGACAATCCACAAAAAAAATTAAAATTTTATAACGTGGTTTGAATAATTTTTCTTGCCATGATTTTGGCAATTTCGCCGAAAACTCGAAAATCCTGATCCAAAAAATTCCAGATTTGAATTTTGCTTTTTGGATTTCATTCAAAATTCTGAAATCTCATCAAAATTTCGGATTTCGGTCATCTCCGAGATATAGTTCAAAAACGAAATTTGAAACCTTAGTCACAACTCACAGCTACTCTGTCATATTTTTGTACCATGTTAATGAATCTTCATAGGCTCCAAGACGTGAATTTGATGATTGCTTTCTGTAACTGTATCTATAAACCAAGAAAATTGTCATATCTTGAAAGTAGTTTTGACAGCAAATTCAGAGATATGATTTTTATATAGCCAATAAAGGTCATCTTAAATGTACCGATAAGATTTAGAAATTATGAATGCATAGAATCTACAATAACGTTATTTGAAAATAACAAAGCGAGTATGAATTTGCTGGTAACTGCTGTTCTCAGTCTAAGTCAGAAAAAAGCACGACAAATGACACAACAGATAAGACTGGCATTTATGGACAAATTTGTGCAACAAACAGTGTTAGCTACTGTACTTATACTCGTTTCGACGTCATGAATTTATCAGTTCAATCAGATAGGAGCTACGGTTAGAAATTTATTAATTTGGAAAGGATTGGAAACACACTAGTTCAATTCAATTTATTTCCTTCTGTTTTTGTCTCCAAGCTTCTGTCCGATGGCACAAAGAAAAGTCAAGAGTCAACTTTAATCAGATAGGAGCTACGGATAGAAATTTATTAATTTGGAAAGGATTGGAAACACACTAGTTCAATTCAATTTATTTCCTGCTGTTTTTGTCTCCAAGCTTCTGTCCGATGGCACAAAGAAAAGTCAAGAGTCAACTTTCAATTTCTATATTCATCGCAAAAAAAAAGGTTCAATTTTTATTTTCAGTTTCGGTTGTATCCAAGTTCAAGACAGAGCTCAAGCTTACTAGTTCTGCTAATGTGCTGCCTATAAATTCAGGGCCGTGGTTTGGAAAGTAGATCATCAAATCCAGGATTAACAAAGCTAGCCTAGTTTCTCTTGAGTTATTCAGAAAACTGACATTGGATCTTGCGTCGAGCGATTCAATTAGTTTGTCTCTCGCTTTGTTGTTTGATCTCTTTGATTCGCTTTCCCTGCTACATCAAAACTGTGGAACTGTCCTTGTGCTTCCAGATGTATTTCCTTTTCTTGCACACTAGTCCCACGGGAGTTTAACATGGAGATTGCCATATCTGCTCTTACCACTGACCTTGTTGGTCGAATCATACCCTTCCTGACGAGCAAGTATTCAGAGCATGCATGCTCGAAGGAGAAGCAGGTGGAGAGGTTGCAGCAGCTCCTGCTTAGAGTTCACACTGTTGTCGAGGAGGCGAACAGCAAATACATCACCAACTCCGGTATGCTCATGCAGCTGAAGATGCTTGTGGAGGTGATGTACCATGGTTATCATGCGCTGGACACCTTCAAGTGCAACCAACTGATGAAGGGAAGCATTGAAGAAGAGGCCAGTGGTTCATTTGCCCTCTATGTTGCCACTCCCCTCAAGCGTTTTCGCACACTTACCGGTAAACCAAAGCACAGAGGTGCTCCCCCTGATCTGCAAGGCGCATTGTCAAATTTAGAAACTGTGGTTTCTAATATGACAGAGTTTGTTATACTTTTAGGGGGATGCGAACGGATGTCCCGCAGACCCTATGACACCTACCTTTATGTTGACAACTTCATGTTTGGCCGTCATAACGAGAAGCAACAAGTTCTCAACTTCTTGTTACAGCACGGCCCTCTTGGTGTTCCAGCTGTTCTTCCAATCATTGGTGGCTACATGGTCGGGAAGAAAACCCTGGTGGCACATGTGTGCAACGATGAGAAGGTCCGTGGCCACTTCTCTTCGATTTTGTACTTCAATAGACCATGAAAGGTTCACACCAGGAAGAACATTAGTTGTTATCACATTTCATTCAGATGTTTATGATGAGAAATGGAAGAAAATTTATCGATCAGTGACATGCATAAGCAAGGAAAGCAAGGTGATAATCATAAGTAGGATAGAAAGTTTAGTGAGATTTGGTACCGTGAAGCCAATCCACCTGGGTAGCCTCCCCCAAGAGGAATACAGCTACCTCTTCAAGGTGCTATCATTCGGAAGCACAAACATGGAATACCATCCCCATTTAGCATCAATGGTTCAAGAGTTCCCAGTGCTGATGAACGGGTCACTCATCACGGCATACACATTCGCCGATGTACTGAGGATGAACATGAACACTCAGTTCTGGCTCTCCATTCTGACTAGGTTCAGGAATGCGATCGAGAGCAACCTCTCCATGTTTGGTGAGCATCCGAAGCTACTTCTTGAAAGCGATCGTCCGACGGACATAACAAAGTTTGCCTCTCCTTCCACTCCTCCATTGCGTCTCATGCCTCGTCGGAGTGAAACCGATGTTGCGAGAAGGTCGTTGCCTACAGTGAGATTTGGAGAATTATTAATGGATCCTAGCATTCTACCCAAGGGTGATTTTGATATAGTGAGATGGGAATCAAAGGTAGCCCCGTACCCTAAGCATGTCTATTTTGTTCAAGCCTGTGCACAGGAGAAAACTGAGATATTGTCTACAAGAAGAAAGCGCCGAGCATTACCATAACACCCCTCTATTTGTGTAATCCTACACCCTCATGATGTGTTTAATAAAATATCTAGCTTCTATGTCATGTAGATGAAACTATATCATTTTTGTTACCAAGTAATCTAGTGTCCACAGTGTACTCGCTATGCAGATAACATGCCACGTCCTTGTCAAAACAATATTTGGCACGTCCTTGTCAAAACCAGAGCTTTCCTGCCCAAAACGTCAGCAACAATGTACTTACTTCTATGTCATCAGATACAAGATCCAAAAAAAAAAGGAGAAACAGTGCATTCTGCAAAATCAACACCACCTTGTCCATTTCTCCTGCTCCTCCGCTGTGCCTCTTATGTAATGTTTCAAAAAATCAAATTACCCCAGGTAACAGTTGGAGACCTAGTGGCAGATCCTACTATACGGCCAAAGGGTGAGTTTAACCTAGTTCTTTGGGAACCAAGGATAACACCTTTGTTCACTATGTTCTAACTTGTGTTGATGACAAGCCTAACACTTCCATGTCTACGGGGAGGAAGCGTCCGGGATTAACTGTTTAGCCTTCTGGCGTAACGCATCAAGAAATAATTGTTTTGTTTTCATTAAGTCAATTTCAGAGTTTCCAATTGTGAGGTATGTATATTACCCTTATAGTACTTCTGGACCATAAAAGGCAAGCTGATCTATGTTTGTACTTCAATTCTATTAGTGTAGTTTAGACGTATAATGTGCCTAAAATACAGCATCATTTCTGAATAAATTTCTATATAGGAATGCTCTGGCAAGCACAGGTTCATCACAATGGTGGTTTCTGTTGAGTATTTATATGTGCATTAAATTGCTGTACTTTTCTGTCAACTCCTGCTATTGCACTCGTATTGACTATCTAAAAACTCTTATCAAATTTTTTGTGTGTGTGATGGATTAGCCCAAACAGAATCTCCACTTGTTTTTATTTAATTGTCTCCCCACTGTGATGGAAACTCAGATAAAAGGGCCTCACTAACTGTGGACAATGATGCATTTGTCAGCTTGATATACATATACTCAGTATTTTCAGTTGAACTAAACCTGAAGGCCGAAAATCCTTCGCCATTTACGGTCGACCCATCAATACTGACGTAAGGAAACAAGATTCTCACTCCAGAGATTTTACCGCTGGCAAATTCTCAAAATTGACTTAAGCGGCATGAAAAGTCAAGAAGTAAGTATCTTACCGTAAAAGGAGCACGGCGAGGGAAAGCTGACGACCGAGGCGCCGCCTCCGCTGCCTCCACCGCGCCGCCGCCGAAGCCCAGCGTTTTCTTTCTCCTCTCATCAATTTTCAGCTGCTGATGTTCGTGGCTTTTGGGCTGCGAGGACTCTGCTCCGGAATACACTAAGAAGCCCGACATGCGGCCCATTAGATTGAAGTAGTCCTCGTTGGCAGAGATCCTGCCTAGGGATGGTAATCTTACCCGATTATCCGTATACCTACGGATAAAAACCCTAATGGAGGTGGATATGTTTCTCTTTTATTACCCGCGGGTATGTTTATAGGGGCCAAACTCTACCCGACGGGTAAACGGGTATGGGTATGGGGGAGCTTCACCTGCACTGCTCCGCCGACACCCGCCACCTCCTATTGACATACGGGCTAAAACAAAGGCCATTGGCCCTCGATCCCCAATTTGTAGTATCTCATTTCAGTAATTATTGAATTTGACCATATGTGTATTATTTGTCTGCATAAATTATTTTAATTATTATTCTTTTGTACATTGAAATTTTAAATCATTGATAATCATTCTTTAATCCATAGAATGTTGCTAATACCTATAACTTCATCAAAAAGATTGTATTAGTATCATAACTCATTAGCTTCTAGTATCATTTGGTTGGAAAGATTGTTGATTAGTATCATAACTCATTAGCTTCTGTCAATTCCTGCCTCCACCACCGTCTCGACGGCGGCGGCGGCTATTACAAGAAAGTAAGGGTGTGTTTGATAGAAATTCAGCTTCTTCAGATTCGTGAATCTGGTGAAGCTGAAAATTCTAGATTCACTAGATTCGTGAAACTAAAGCTGTGAGTACATTAAGAGTGTTTAGATAGATCATCTTGTTTACATTTTAGATCAAAAATATAAACTTAATTCACTTTATTTTAGCCTATAAGTTTCAGATTTCAGAAGAAGCTGGAATCTAGAGCTCTATCAAACAGGCCCTAAGTATTTTGGGGCGAGTAGCTTGCTTGCGAATACCATTATGTTGCAAAGGTGTTAGCCTCCGAACACCAGCGAGTACAATAATAAAGTTTACTATTTATTTTATCTTTTATCCATATTATCTAAAGTAAACAATAAAGCTAGCTTGTATAATAATTTATTTTTGTCCCTTCAACTTCTAGCACTGTAAAAACGAGTAAAACATGTTCTCAAACACTAGGAACACATCTCTCCTGCTAGCGAAAGAAGGTTTTGATTGCATATGGCATGCCACCTTGAATCTGAGATGGCCAAAATGAGGTGGAACCTGCATCTTTGTGTAAAACTGAGTCCACAGACGGCTCACAACTCACAACGCCGAACAAAAGAAGAGGAGGGGGCGAATGGGCATCAGACGCTGAAAACCGCCTCGGCTGTTCTGGCTCCATATTTATAGGAACGATGCGACTTTTAAGCTTTTAAGCGGAAAATGCTTCGCTTTTGCATAACTTGAGGGTTGCCCTAGGGCGACTTCAAGATGGGCCTAAGGTCACCGCAGAAATCACAAGCATGGGCTCAATTGAGCCGAAAATTAATTTGGAAGACGGTACACTCCATGATGGGCCAAGAGCCAATGACCGCCTTAGACGGGATTTGGGTACCTTCCAAACATAGACATCCTCTTATGATATGCCATATATGGGCCATATGTCAACAATCGCTTGAAACGGAATCAGGTATCATAAAGATAATCTAAAAAAGCAAAATCTAGTGGTACGCCTCATGACAGGCCAATAGATGTGCGCTCTGGCGTACAGGTACCCCATGGCTAAACAAATCAACTTGAGTGGAAATATTTCCCAAACCGAGTGCATGCTGACCCGAAAAATCGGGTTGGGAACCACTCGGAATAATGCCACGTGGAGTTCTGACGAGTCCTTCATGGCCTACTCGCCTACTGTAGAGCACTCGGCGGCATGAAAGACCAGTCGGGAGGCCTCGGAAGAAAAAAGGCAATCCAACCGCGAAGCACTCGGGGGCTACTACGGGACGTATACGTCCAGGTATCTGCATGGTGGGCCAAAGAAGCCCAACCAAATAAGGATGGGCTGGGCCGACTGCAGAAAGGAAGGAGCTATCCGGGGAGCCAAGGCGTACCCGATAAGGAAGTTCTGGAGATAGTAACTAAGCCGGATTAGGTAAGATACGGTTGTAATCCAAATTGTTATCAAAACAGATAGATATAGAAGACGTGATCCCTACCTCGTATCCGAGTGGGACTCTCTTTTGTAACCGCCCTCTTCTACTATATAAAGGGAGGGGCGGGGGAACATAAAGCATACAATCTCATCAGCAATTAACTAGCTACAAATAATCCCAGAGCATAGGACTAGGGTATTATCTCCTCCGTGAGAGCCTGAACCTGTCTACATCCGGTGTCCCGTGCTACCATCAAGTTTGGATCTGGTGCCTAGCCTCCTTTTCATTATTGTCAGTAACAAACGTCGACATCATCTTTGGTGGTTCCTCTTATGTTTTAGTGTCTAAGTTTTCAGAAACCATAAGGAAGGAATTTGAAATGAGTATGATGGGTGAGTTAACATACTTTTTGGGACTGCAAATCAAACAAACGAAGGAAGATACTTTTGTTCATCAAAGTAAGTACACAAAAGATTTACTTCGCCGTTTTGGGATGGAAAACTGCAAGTTGATCATGACACCCATGGGAGGCACTTGCACACTTGATCCGGATGAAGATGATGAGATGGTTGATGAAAAGGAATATAGAAGCATGATTGGTTCACTTTTATATCTCACTGCATCAAGGTCGGATATTCAATTTGATGTGTACTTGTGTGCTCGCTTTCAAGCTTCCCCACGTGTTTCATATCGACAAGCTGTCAAGTGGATTTTCAGGTATCTCCATGGTACTCAAGACTTTGGCATATGGCTTTCTGCTTCCTCATGTATTAGTTTAAGAGCATTTTTTGATGCTGATTTTAGAGGTTGTGGAATTGATAGAAAAAGTACATCTGGTTCATGTCACTTCTTGGGTAATTCTCTTATTGCATGGTTATCTAGAAAACAATCTTCTGTTGCACAATGAACTGCTGAATCTGAATATGTGGTTGCTGCTAGTTATTGTTCTCAAATTCTTTGGATAGTAGTTATACTTAAATATTATGGGGTTAATTTGGATAGTGTTCCTCTTTTGTGTAATAACACTAGTTCAATATACATTGCTAAGAACCCTGTGCAACATTCTAGAACAAAACACATTGAGATCAGATTTCACTTTCTTAGAGATCATGTAGAAAAGGGAAATATTGTGTTTCATCATGTGGATACTGAACATCAATTGGCAGACATCTTCACAAAACCTGTCTTCTTCTTGTTTTGCTTTTATCGGGGAGAACTTGGGTTGGTTCATCCGAAGGGTTATTTTTTAGAGGGAGTTTTTGAAGATTTTGTAATATTTTGTAACATACTTTTTATTTTGTGTGTTTCTTAAATAAAAAACAAAAAAATAGAAAACAATGAAAAAGTAATGAGCATTGTATTTCATACACATATATCATTTGAAGCTATGTTTATGCTAAAAGGTCTTTGCAACTTCATGTTTATGCATATATGGTGTAGTTTATGACATGACTATTTAAATGAAATGACAACTTGAATTAAATCTTGTCATAGTTGAACTTTCTTAGCTATCTTGATTCTGCTCAAAAAGTGATAAATATAAAAGTTAAGTGCTAAAGCTCAAAAAGTGATTGTTGATAAATGCAAGAACAAGATTATGTACGGAAGAAAATTTGGTGCAGCCGGTCTCCAAACCACGAGCGTTGCATACCAGCTCCAGATGCATGCCGCGTGGACGCCGCACCGATCCGACGTCTCTCTCACCGCTCCGCTCCCAGGTCAGCGCCGGCTTTCAGATGAACTCACGCCCGGCTCGGCTTCGAGGAAAACGGCAACGACTCACGCGACGCTTGTGTGACCGAGGCGCAGGCTTACTCCTCCAACGCCGCGGTTTTTCGACGCCGCCGGCGGCAGCTCATCCCGCGCCTCCGCCTCAGGGTACCTTCACTCTTCCCGCTCCTCCCGCTTGTGCGACTTATTTGGACTCCTCTCTTGTCGCAGAGATGGCGCTTGGTCACACTGGCAGTTTCTGACAATTGCAGCTTCAACAATCACAATGCAGTTCCTTGAGCTCAAGAATTTGATGCTTTAGTTCATCAAATGAAACACCTGCACGGGACAAGTGTTTGAATCAAACAACAAAGATGTGAAATTGGAGGCACAAATGGGCACAAATCACAAATTAGAGGCAAACAACTAGAGGTCAGGGAGGTGAGGGAAGACTGTTGAGTTAATCTTGTTGTTCAAAAGTCAGGGATGCGTCAGTTTTCTAGTCGGTCGTTCATTCAGCTTTGCTTCCGAGTCAAAGTAACTAAGTCAGTTTGTTTTCTATTAAGCATCCGTGTCTGTGCCGGAAGTGAAATAGTAATCGGCAATGTTGTTCAGTCCGTAGGGAATCAGAGTCTTCAGTCCGGATTGCAATCTGAGTCAATTTTGATGTATGTAAGCATAGGGGTATAAGTATTAGCCAGATCAATGAGAAAAGCAGAGAATTCTGCACCAAAACGTGATCTGTGAAACTTTGATTGTTCCGTCAAAATTGCTCTGTCTTGTGCATGTTTGTGTGTTGCCGAGAGGAACTTCTGAAGCAGTGTTGTCGCAGGGAAGGCCTGAAGCCCAGAAGTGCTTTGTCGCTGCAAAGTTCAGAAGTTCAGTACCAGCGCAAGGTTCTGAAGACGTCTACTTCTCTGTTCTCTGCTTATATTGCCAAACAAGGAACAGAACCCAAGCGCATGTTTTGAACAAAGACCTGCGCAGAGGAGGCGGCCGAATCCGGCGCGGAGGCGGCGGAGTCCGGCGGAGGCGGAGAGGAGACTGCCGAGACCGGGCGGGTGTAGAGGAGTCCGGTGCGGCGCCGAAGTACGCGACCGACTCGCCGGGCGTGGGAGGAGCGGGAAGAGTGGAGGCACCCTGAGGCGGAGGCGCGAGACGAGCCACCGGCGGTGGCGCCAAAAACCGCGACGTTGTAGGAGTAAGCCTGCGCCGGCACACACCTGCCGCGTGAGTCGCTGCCGCTTTCCTCGAGCCGGCCGCGGCGTTCGCTCAAAGCCGGCGCTGACCTGGGAGCGGAGCGGTGAGAGAGACGTCGGATCGGTGCGGCGTCCACGCGACATGCATATGGAGTCGGTTCGCAGCGCTCGTGGTTTGGAGACCGGCTGCACCAAATTTTCTTCCGTTATGTACTATCGCACTTTTTCTTTACGAGACTGCTTATCATTGCACTTTGATACGAACTTGGAAGATGTTGTGTATGACCGAAACCATGAAACCTTAAGCTTGTGATTGCTTGGTATGGTTAAAAAGTAAGGCTGATGGTACATATAATTCGTTGCAATTGTTATTGTTGCAATCAATTAATGAATCAATTTTTTTAAGCACAAAACATTCAATGTTTTTAGGTTTTAAGATTTTTGAGAAAGAAAGATCATGCCGTGCAAAAAAAATCATTAATAGTACTTGATTTCTAGTTATGTTTACTCTACATTGTTTATCTGTAGATTTGAGGGTGTAAGTACTTGGTGATAAAACTGTTACATTTGTGATGACTTATAATGCTCAGTACATAAAAAACACAAACTAAAAATAAACAAAAAGATTTTGTTCTCTCTTTTGTACAAATCTTGATGAATCCATTGTCAAAGGGGGAGAATTTTGGACACATATTGCACATTCACACACACATTTCTTCTTTTTAGAGGAGATTTTTTCACTTTGTTTTTTTGTTTTTAAAATAAAATTTCTCAAAATTTTTGTTGTGAGGTAAATGCCAATAAGGCTTTTGTTGAATCCGAATCAAGCAATTTGAGTCCGTTTGGGGTGTTTCAAAAATCATCAAAAATTTAATTTTAGCTTCCACGTAATCATTTACCCCCTCGATTGCTATATTAGTATATTTCGATCCTACACCAAGACTCCTCACTTTGTTCCGACTTCTGATGAAGAGAAGCATATGACATCATCGCCGATGAGGAAATGCCGAGCATTATTTGTTTAGTTTGATTTCTGCCTTGATCAAGCGCTTTTGTAACACCAATAGTCAGTCTGGTTGTGTCTAATTCAAGTGTGGTCTCCAAAATATAAATTTGAATACTAACGGATTGATAACATTATGAAGTTTTTTCTAGACAAATTTACTCATCATTTTCAGACCAATCTAATTATTTACCAAAATGTTGTTTGAATGCAAGGATTAGGACATCATTTTTTTTATTCTCACTGGAGAGACTATATGACATGTATACGTACGTTGTCATATGTGGAGGATGTATTGTTACATGAGTCAAATTAACGCATGAGTTCAACAAATATTCGTCTTTGAAAATTAACGCATGAGTTCAACAAAATTGTTACTGGAGAGACTATCTGCCACGGGTCGAAGGCTCAGGATCAAGCCAAAGGAGCTTCAACTTGGGAGTCGGCATGTTCTTGTCATCAGAAGAGAGAGCTTTCCAGTATAATACTTAAAAGCACAAATAGATTTTTGCCGAACGCCGCCATCTTGGTAGACAACCAAATCAGTCGTTGGTAATTAGTTGTACTTTTGGGCGGATGCGAACGCATTTCCCGTGGACCATACGGCATAAAACTTCAGGTCTGGTCGCCACGCCGAGAAGAAAAAGGTCATCAACATCTTGTTGGACATTCACCCTCTTAAAAGTTCTCTTACTGTGCATGCAATCATCGGTGGCCGTTTTGTCGGGAAGAAAACTCGCGTCACGTACGTTTGCAATGATGAGAGGGTTCGCTCCCACTTCTCTTCGATTCTGCACCTTAGCGGGGATAATTTTCGGAGAAGTGACCGCGAAATGTGCATTTCTGGAAGGACCTTGTTTATTGCTGAGTTTACTTCAGACGTGAGAGATGAGGATTGGACAGAGGTTTACTCATTGGTAGCACGCGTTAGCAAAGAAAGCAAGGTGATAGTCATAAGTACGATAGAAAAATTATCAAGATTTGGTACAGTGAAGCCCATTTGTCTGAACAATTTGTCATTCGAGGAGTACAGCTATCTCTTCAAGGTTCTATCCTTCAGAAGCACAAGTATGGATGATTACCCACATCTAGCATCAATGGTGCAGGAGTTCCCAATACTGATGATGAGAAAATCATGGTCACTCGTCGTGGCATTCGCATTGGCCGACATTCTGAGGAAGAACATGAACACTCAGTTCTGGCTCTCCGTTCTGACCAGGTTCAGGAATGAGATCGAGAGCAATCTCTGCATGTTTGGCGAGCAAATTCATATTTACCCCTACAGCCAATCATTTCATCCCTCTTACTATTCATTTAACTTGAACCAACAATGTCACTGAACAGCACTCCATCTGTTTCCAGACCGCTAGTGTACACGCATATTTAGATTTTTCATGCTGTCAAAAGTACTTCCATTCGGTACATTTTTCATAGTTTCTACTAACATATAATTCGACAAGTTCAAGGCCAAATGTGCGTACTGGAAACAAAGGTAGTACAAAATAAGACGACATATTCCTGAGAAAGACAATAAGATTTTGCAACAACACGAGAATAGCTAACAATAACTTTGCTGACATACGCTGCTATCTATAAATTGTTATCAAGGTCATACTGCAAGCACGTGGCTAAAAATGTACAGCTGCTACTACATTAGACATGCATCATGTAGTAAGATTATATAGACACTTTTCGACGCTTCCTCCCTGACAATGGAGTACCTTCAGGCATACCTTCAGCACAACTTGGAACAAAGTGAATAAACGAAGTATGAGGGGGTATCCTTGATTCCCATGTCAATAGATAGAACTCTCCTTTTGGCCTATCAGTATGACCTCCTACTAGTTCTCCAAGTGTCACCTTTGGTAATTCCTTCTTCATTTGAACATTGGTTGTGCTACTTCTATTACAAGGTATGATGCAAAGTGGAAAAGCAGGATGCAAAGCAATGTCCGTCATGTCTAGCTGATGGCCTTGTTCGAAGAGTAAATTTGGACGCTTACCATATTTTTTTTTAGATAATGGAATACAAAATTCCGACTTCATCTCTCTTAGAGAGAATCAGTCCATACTTATTACAAAACGCAAAATCTATGCCAGATCGACAAATAACCAAAACCTCAAACAGGATAACCAATTCTAAGTACAAAAGGCCAACCAAAAGACGCAAATAATCGATAGCTATCGACTCAATTGATTTACAACCATGGAGAAGAGCCTCTTTGTTCGATTCACGCCATTGTAATTTGGCCCATGTACTAATCCAAAGGTGTTCCTCTGAATAATACCGCAAAAGGATTTAGGTATGCATTTGTCAAAAACAAAGATCATTCCTTGTGAGCCATAAGGCCCAACAAATCCCGCAACTCCCGATAGTAATACAGAGGATCTGGTGACCCTCTTATTTTAACCACCCATTAAACAAATGATGGATATTTATAGGAGGACCGATACTAAAAGTCATGTATACCAAACACCACAGAATTTAGCATAACAACAATAAAAAAAAAAGTGTTGATAGTTTCGGTTGTACTACAAAAACAACAAGATGTATCCCCGCGCCAATTGCGCCAAACTAAATTGTCTTTAGTCAACAGGACACCCGTCTTTAGATACCATAAAAAGATTTTAATCTTTAAAGGTAACCTAGTGTACCAAATCTCCTGTGAAACTTTGATACCATTATTAACCAAGAAATTGTACATGGACTTAACCGAGAACATCCCATGACTATGGAGATGCCACCTGAAAAAATCAGTCCCCCCTTGTAAGGTTACATTCATTGTTCTCGCAACTAGATCCTCCCAATCCCTCGCTTTAGTCCCCACTAAAGACCTCCTAAAAGATAATGCTTAGAGGAGATGAACCAAGGACCTCCGCCACGCTTGCATTCTTCTTCCTAACAATATTAAATAAAGAAGGGTATTGAGTTTTTAAGGGTAGACTACCCAACCAATTATCCTCCCAAAACCTTACTTGAGTCCCATTATTTAAAATATAGGAACCAAGACGAAAAAATTGAGATTTAACCCCATGAGGCTACTCCAAAAATGAGAATCACCGTTTCTTTTCACCGACTTAAAGTTTTCCTTTGAAATATTTGTTTGTCAACAGCTGTCGCCAAATCCCTTGTTCATTGCTTAACTTAAATGTACCACTTGCTTAGGAGACTTTTATTTTGGAAATCAAGATTTAGAATCCCTAACCCACCTTGATCTTTTGGTTGGCATAGGGTATCCCATCTCGCGAGCCTGTACTTCTTCTTGTGCTGATCATTTTGCCAAAAGAAACGGGATCTATAATAATCAATTCTTTTGAGTACACCCCTTGGTACCTCAAAAAAAGATATCATAAACATTGGCAAGCTAGACAACACAGAATTAATCAGCACCAATCTCCCCCCAACTGACATCAACTTACTTTTCCAGCCACTTAGTTTTTTCTGAAACCTCTCGACAACCACCCGCCAATCAGAATTGTTCAACTTCCTATAATGCATCGGAATTCCCAAGTACCGAAATGGAAAAGATCCTAACTTGCAACCAAACAAATTGGAATAAGCTTGATGCGCACGGGGGTCGGCCCGATCTTCTGATGAGAACGATACGTCGGTTTGATGGTGCACGAAGTAGATGGAACGGCTACTAACCACGAGATCAGCAACCAAGCAATCGCAACGTCACCACACGAGCATAGTGTTCGGTCAACGTATGGTAAACACGCGCTTGCTCACCCCCTCCAGGTCCCACACCTGCGGACGGGGCGTATTCGTGGGATCGACAGTAGCCTCTCCTCTCGTAGATAGCCTCGCCCGACGAGGACTCGGGATGGATGCCCCTCGTCAAGCTGCAGCGCTAAACCAGCCCGACTAACTCGCCTAGCTGCGGCGCTAAACCAGCCCGACTAACTCGCCTAGATGCGGCGCCAAACCAGCCCGACTAACTCGCCTAGCTGCGGCGCCAAACCAGCCCGACTAACTCGCCTAGCTGCGGCGCCAAACTAGCCCGACTAACGCATCAAGCTACGACGTAAAACGAGCACTCGGGAACCAGAACCTCTCACGAAGGTATCTGAACCTCCCCGCCGACTACGGCCGTGTCTAGCTACGATTTAAAACGAGCACTCGGGAACCGTAACCTCCCCGCTGAAGGCATTGACCTACTGCCGACTACGCCAAGGTTTAGCTATGATTTAAAACAAGCACTCGGAACCGTAACTCTCGCGAAGGCATTCGACCTCCTCGCCGACCACGGCCAAGGTTTAGCTACGACGAAAAATGAGCACTCGGGAACCGTAACCTCTCGCGAAGGCATTCGACCTCCTTGTTTACCACTACCGCTGTTTAGCTACGCATTTAAAACGAGAACTCGGGAACTGTAACCTCTCGCGAAGGCAATCGACCTCCTCGCCGACCACTACCGTGTCAGCTATGACGAAAAACGAGCACTCGGGAACCGTAACCTCTCGCGAAGGCATCTCGACCTCCTCGCCGACCACGGCCGTGTCTAGCTACGCATTTAAAAACGAGAACTTGGGAACCGTAACCTCGCGAAGGCATTCGACCTCTCGCCGACCACGGCCGCGTTTAGCTACGACGAAAACGAGCACTCAGAACAAGAACCTCTCGCGAAGGCATTCGACCTCTCGCCGATTACGGCCGCTGTTTTGGTACGACGAAAACGAGCACTCGGGAACCGTAACCTCCCGCTGAAGGCATTCGACCTCCTCGCCGACCACGGCCGTTTAGCTACGACGAAAACGAAGCACTCGAACCGTAACCTCTCAAGGCATTCGACCTCCTCGCCGACCACGGCCAAGGTTTAGCTATGACATAAAACGAGCACTCGGGAACCGTAACCTCCTGCTGAAGGCATTTGGACCTCCTCGCCGACTACGGTCGGTTTAGCTACGCATTTAAAAACGAGCACTCGGGAACCGTAACCTCTCGCGAAGGCTTCGACCTCCTCTGCCGACCACGCCGCGTTTAGCTACGCATTTAAAATGAGCACTCGGGAACCGAACCTCTCGCGAAGGCATTCGACCTTCCTCGCCGACCACGGCAAGCGTTTAGCTACGACGAAAATCGAGCACTCGGAACCGTAACCCTCGCGAAGGCATCTAGACCTCCCTATCGACCACTACCGCGCCTAGTCATGATAAAAATGAGCACTCGGGAACCAGAGCCTCTTGCGGAGGCATCTGGTCCTCCCGTGATCGCGGCCGCGTCTAGCTAGAGCGTAAAACGAGCGCTCGGAGGCCACCGCCGCCTCACCAAGTCAATCGATCCGCTCGAAAGGGTAACCGATCGCCTCTTCGACACGCCGGGGCTCGGGCTACACTCACCGGAAGGCCACAAGACCGAGTCGGCTCACCCACCGCCGGTCGGACTCTACCAAGGGTTAGCCTTCGACCCGCTTAAGTTTCGGTCTCCGGGCCTCGAATCCACCCAAGTGGATGCACACCTACTGAGGTAACCCCCCGATCAGCTCTTCGACCTACTCGGGGCTCGGGGAGACTCCACGGAGGCCACAAGACCGGCCAAGCAGCCGACTAAGTCGGCCGAACTCACAAGAAAGTCTGCCCTCCTAACCGATGGGGGTATGAGTCCCAACCGACTTCTGCATAAGTATTTGCCGACCAAAGTGATCCGCCGGATCGACACCCATCAAGTGCGCCAAGACGCACGCCCGGGCCGAGATCGAACGATCGGGTCAGCAGACTCGTCCGAACAGAGCTCCACAAGAAGGACCTCCCCATCATCTTCGAAATAACGCCGAGCAAGCCGAAGCGCCGCCGCTACTGCTGAGGAGGATCGCCCGCTGCATTTAAGGGTCCATCCGGAACGACGCGCTTCAGATGGCCCCGGCTCACCGATTTAACACTCATACTAGGGGTACCCCATGAGAAGTTTGCATCCACTTCAAGATCGCTTTCTCACCATACGGTCATTACGACAAGATTAGTGTAGCTGAGGGGCCATACCAAAGTCCCACCCTCACAGATGGGGTTGTCCCCGAATGTCGCATCGAGTACTAATGGACCCTCTTGGGCCCAAATTCAGCCGAAGGCATCACGAGCCACAAGGGCCCTCGGCCTCCGCCATCCCCAAAGAAGACTCGATTTAGCCTCGGGTCGGATGCTCATGCTCCCGACTCAGCCAAAGACGGGGTTCCCACGGAACTCTCGACCAGTGCCGCAGGATAAACACACACACCATTGCAGACTCCACCACCGGCCGAGCCCCGTAAGCGACGCCCAAATGACTTCACCACATCGCCGATCGACTCGGTTGGTCACCTACCGTCAGAACAAGACGGTCACAAGCAGGACCGGCGACCTTTCCTAAGGCAGCGCCAGAGGCGCCACCTCGCGAACGCCAACTCCAGACAAAGACAGAGGGAGGGTGCGCGCTTTCCCAAAGAGAGCGCCACTAGCTAAAGTCTATCGACGGGATATCGCCATCCAGGCCTGCCAACCCGTCATGACACGGGCAGGAACTTGTCAGTCCTCAAGACTAAGGACCGCATATACAGGGTACAGCATGTCCCAAGCGTTCTCCTCTCTTGAGTCCCGTGTAACTTGCCCCCTCCGTCTATATAAGAGGGGATGAGAGGGGGATGAGAGGAGGAGAATGGGGGCGCGGGGAGATGTCCCAGCCTTCTCTGTTTTTCCCTCCACTTAGTCGGGGTTTGGGAGCCCCGAAGCTCCCAGACTCGTTTCCACTCGGACGAGCGCTTGGGGCCTGTCCCGAGCCCTTGCTTGTAACTGGACGCGGTCCGTCGCACCCATAGCAATACATCGCCACCGCCTCAAATCAGAAGTAGGGACGCTCGCCCGAACCAAGATGTCGACGATCGATCGCCAACCGCAGAAAATGAGGTAGGGTCAATGAGAAATGGGACTACAACAACATGCTTTTGCTCAGGAATGAGGTCGAGGAGGTCGATGGTCGGAGCTAGGGACAACTAACGAGATGGAGGATTATCCTGTTCGAGCCCCCGAGAAGGTAATAGTTTACTCCAGCCACCTTGCGGTGGTGGTTCCCGATGTTTGTGAGTACAAGAGAGGGTTACAACCAATCTTGACGATGCTAAGTCTAAACTTGAACTCGGTGTGTGTGCGCCGGGTTCTCTTGCCCTAAGTGTTTACAAAGCCTCGCCTTATACCCATTCTCCTTGCAACGCTCGGGAGTATTCCTTGGATCGTGGCCTTCATGCACATTGATAGCCGTGGAAACTGCTCGATCCCGCCACAGGCGTCCAGATTACTCCACGATCCCACGCTCAGAATCGCCAAGTGATGACGGTTCGGGATCCAAGGAACGCCACCGACCTTGAATCATCCCAAACAAAGCAGTCGTGAGGGCCCCGAGCTCGAGATATCAGCGCTTCTAGGTCGAGCGGCCTCGAGCTTGATCCGAGTCTTTGATCGAGGCCTTCGAGCTAGGGGACCTGTTGATCAGGCCGACCGACCAAGGGTTGCCTGCCCCGACAGCCTAGCCCCCGAGGCTCAAGGTCGAGAAGTAGCACCAAGGACGGCCTCGAGCCTCACCCAACAAAGTCGGGCAAGCAACCCTTGCAAGGTCTTGGAACCTTGTTCGAGGCTCAAGGAGATCGCAAAAGTGAACCCCAGCAGACACCGGCGACCTTTGATTTTTCCAAGTGATACGGATGCCAACAATGGCGGACACCGCAGCAGCTTCGAGTCCGCCGCCTGTGTCTTAATTGAGCCTGCCTAATCATGCCCTGGCCGCTTTTGAGGCGCCAGAGAGGTTAAATCCCAAGAGCGCCGTGGAAGACCCCGAGCTTTGGATCATCACCAAAGCTTCGCCCCTCCTCCCAAGCCTTCTTGCCCGAAAGGCATCGCTTTTCCATCTCCACACGACGCCGCCATGGCTAAGCTGGAAAAGTACCTTGTCTGGCCACGAGGATGAAGGAGCTCGAGGCCCCGGGTCATGGATCGTGACTGGCGGTTGCCCAGATGGCGAGACCAACTCGCCCTCGAGATGACGAGATCGTTTGCACCGAAAGCAAGATTCCTCTTCGGCTCATGGACCCGGAGAGCTTAATTCTGCCGACATCCTCGATAGCTTGCCAAATTGAAGTGATCAACCCGTACCCAATTCCGCCTCACCCTAGCCGCCTTCTCCCATCTATGCGAGGGGTTCTCGGGATTCTTCCCACGCCTCGCTCTTCTTCCGCCATCTCTCTCTCCGCCCGAAGGACCCCGTGGTCGGGTGCTCTACTTCCCAGCACGTCTGCTCAAGGGGTTTCGCCTAAGATCCTCGGCCGACTCTCTGGTCCATGGTCGAAAGGCCGGTTCTACCTCAAGAAGGGGAGAACGGAGGTCATGATACGAAGGAGCCGCCACATCGGGAAGATAGAGACCCCAGAGATCGAGGACCTCAACGCCGACGCAGGCTTATCGCCGCCATCCACATTTGCGCCACACGCGGTCTCACCGGCCAGCGATCGCGAACGACTTTCATGAATCGTGTCTCTCCCTGCGAAGAGGTTACATCCGCTCTCCCGAGATCCGTGGACGCGACGATTCAACCCGCGAGTTCATCCGTAAGGTCTTCACCACAAGGCTTTTGCTTGACTTCGTATTTCTTCCTCCTTTGATGGCTCTTGTTCGTAGTAGGCCAAGGAGTCCCGGTCGCGCCAGATGCGTGAAATGTTCGGGAAATCGGCGATGAGTACACTCTCGACGACCCGTCCTCAAGAACGCCTTATGCACGAAAGCCCGAGGTAAGCCTTCCACGACCTCCAACCTCATCCTAACATGCGCACGCCTTTGCTCGACCTGCGCTTGCTTGTAGGATCATCAAGAGTTGTGGGAGACAACATGAGATCGCTTCCCTGCCCGATGAGGGCAAGAGCAAAAAGGAAAGAAAAGACTTCAACCGAGCTGACCGCCTGGGACGAAGAGGCCTCACATCGAATGGGGTGACCGCGCCACGGTAAAGACGATCATAGCCAATTTCGAGCTCGCGCTCTTGGCTTTCGTGGCCTAATAAAGTTTTTACTTGGCAAAGAACAAAGCGCAGCTGCCGCCGCCAGACCACCGAGCCCCCGCCAGCGGTGCGGGCTCATCGCGAAGCCATTCCCTGCACTGAGGAAGGAAGCGGATTCCTCCTCCGAGCTCGGGCAACAGACTATCGCTGCCATCGACGAGGCAGAGGCCACCGACCTGTAAGAGCCCGGCTTTGCAACCTACTCCATCTCCGTGTTTTTCTTAGTGCTTATCCTGATTGCAGACTCGAGCGCCGAGACCCGAGCTTGCCCACATCGACAATGCTGTTGTTCAGTATGCAGTCCGAGTCCGAGGAGGGGCAGACGCCTACATGCCGCCCCGCGGCTCTTCTCGACAAAGGCGCTCCTCGCCAGGCCTCGAGCCGGGCCTCGGCCTGAGGGTTCGACCAAGGCCCCGATAGTCCGGACGAAGGGGACCCCCAACCCGCGATCACGAGGATTACAAAGACCGGCGAGACGGTACTTTGCGGTCGCCGATCCTCCCGAGATCGAGGGAGACATGGGCGCCCGCCCTCAAGTCATGGGCGCCGCCGATCGTTGGCGGCCGTGTCACCGAAGTCCCCGAGGCCTCGCCGACCAAGACCGCACTCGATGGCGAGACCATGTTCCTCGGCCACGGAGAGCGACCACGACAACGGAGGCACTCCGATGACCCGCTTACTTCCAACTTCCACTGGGAACACAACACTCCACCCCGGAGGCTGGTCGGATGTCGCCGCTTTGCGGCAACTCCCGCCATCGAAGCTGGCCGGAACCTTGACTACGGAGGTCGGGCCCGGTTACCACCGCCGCACCTCTCGGGGGTCCGGCATGGCACCGATGTGGAAGGATCTCGCCGCCGCCGCAAGACGCCGTCCGTGGGCCCCTGACAAGGTGTGCCGCCGGTGATTGAAGAAGGCCTAGGTCGCGCGACCGGGCGAAGGTTTTGAGATCAACACACCGCCTCGATGAGTCAACGAGGAGTTCTCCAACACGGCCAACAACGGCCGACTCCATGAGGTAGGAACCTTCCTTATATGCCCCGTAATACGTTAAGTTGTGTGTTCTTGACAACTTCATACCAAATCGTGTTCCTTGTTTTCAAGGCGGTTGGCAGATGACCCGAGGGCTTCAAGGTCTCAACGAGCATGTCGACGTGTTCGCCAGATCTTGAACGCCGTGGAAGAGAGGGAGACCGAAGGCCTGTGCTCTTGCGACCATTGAGGCCGACGCAGCAGAAATCGAGCGGCTCAACCGGAGCTCAACGACCGCGTGCCGCACGATGGTGGCGCTGAGGTGTCCCATGTCGCGAGCTCGAGAGGACCAGATCCTCCGAGCGCGAGCATGGGTTGAGGCGCAGAGCACGAAGCGCCGAGCGCGGCAAAGCGATCGAGGCCCTTGATGCGAGCGCGCCAAGGTCGAGCCGGAGAAGGCCGCCGCAGAGCTTAACTTCTTCAGACTCGCGCCGAGACCCTTCGCCAGATCGAGGCCCTCGAGAAGGCCGCCGAGAACAAGCCGCCGCTGCCCAGCGCTTGCCGACGAAGCGCCAAGGTCGTGGCACTTGAGGAAGTCGCCAAGGAGCAAACCATCACATGCCACGGCGCTCGCCGACGAGCGTGCTAAGGTTGAGGCGTTGAGAGGATCGTTGTCGAGTTATCATCTCAACCAAGGCGCTTCCCGAGCTAGAGGCCAAAGTCGCGGGCCGAGGAGAAACTTAAGGCATAAACAGGCGGCGAAGACCGCTTGGCCAACTCAACGATTTAACGTCGCTGAAGCCACTGACGCAGCCTAACGAGGCCCTCTGCAGGCAAACCGGCCTCGACGCAAGGACCAGAGTCGCCGAGCTCGAAAGAAGAGAAGCTTCGCACGAGATGGAGGATCAGAGCTCAAACATCCTGATCCTCAGAAAACATTCGATGTTATCAACCGGTTTGGGTTACCTTTTTGAAGTGTGCGCTTTATTCGCGATCAAGATCCATAGGTCGCTCAGAGATGTTACATCCTAGCTTGCCCTCGTTGGGTCTAAGGTCGAGCAACGCCGACCTTGGACACAAGTATAAGACGAGCAAATGACCATGACCTCGCAGAATCGAGATGGAGTACTCGCGAAAAGAAATGCAAAGAAGCTTAACCCAAAGGAATAAATCACCAACTCCACGACTCACTTACCCATGCACGCACTTAATAGCCAAGGCCGCCGAGCTTGTAGTTCAAACCCGACGCAGGGGTGAGCTGATTGCGAAGAGTTTCGCCACGCTGAGCTCGACCACCGGGGGGTGAATGTAAAGCTCGTGATACCTGCACTAAGGAGCGAATGCGAAAGTCGTGCTCAAGAAAATTACACGAGACGCTATAAAGAAAAAGACATGAATGATAGAAATCGGAGAATATCCTTTTATTGAAGCTTTAAAGGTATAGAGATTACACATAAAACTTCGGCGGTTGATCTATGTTCCACGAGCTAGAAAGCTCTCGCCATTGGGCATCGCTAGCCAGTAAGCCCTCGTGCGATCCGCTGAAACGACTCTATAGGGCCCTCCCATCATGAGGATAACTTGTTGGTGCCGGACAATACCGAATCCGCCTCGTGGCTAAGTCCCCAACAAGGAGCTTCCTAGGTCGTCTGATCGACCGAGACGCATGTCCGCGAAGAGCTTGTAGGTACGCGCCGATCGTGAAAGCAAAGGCACGGCATCTTACTTCTTCCGCGAGGGCAAGGTCAAGAGACCGTTTGCTCGAAGTCGACGTGGTCGATCAGACCGACTGGCGGAGCCTGGCCATTACCTCCGGAGGCGTGATTTAAGCCAAGACCAAACACGAGCCGAAAGGGTGTGGACCCCTGTTGCTCGGCCGATCGTGGTACGAATAGACCATAAGACGGAAGTTCGCCCACCTGTGTCGTGCAGAGCGCTTGAGCTCATCTCAGACTTCGCCTTTTGACGCTTTGGACGATCGTCTGGTTGGCGCTCGCCGCTCCGCTGTTCGAGGATGAGCCACCGGCGAAGCACACTTTGGTGCCCATGTCCTCGCAGAATTCCCGGAATAATTCATCGTAAACCGAGTACCATTGTCGCGATAATTCTGCATGGGACCCCATACCGTGACCACGGACAAGCGGAAAAACGAACAATGCCCGAAAGCAAAGGATGGTCGAGACCGGCCACCTCAATCCATTTGGTGAATGTGTCGATGGCCACTTAACAGAACTTTCTCCCCTGTTCGGGAAAGGGGCCGAGGATATCGAGCCCCAGTCGAAAAGGCCGAGCAAGCGGAATGGTCCAAGGGCGAGGCCTACCGGTGTACCTTCGGCGTGAAACCGACATGCTCGGCAGTCCGGACAATATCCCGAGCATCCCGTAATGCCGCTGCCAAGAATATCCTGCACGGAAGGCCTTGCCGACCATCGCCCCAGACGAAGAGTCGCCCACGAGACCGAGTGGATGTCGTTGAGTAGGTACTTACCTCCTCCGTGGAGATGCACCGAGTCGATGCCGAGACATTCCGTCAGAGAGCTTGCCATCCACGAAGCTTATACAAGCTTGCTCGACGCTTAATCCTCGCTTCGTTAGCGGGTCGGGTGGCGAGTCGCCTGCGTGCGAAGCCGTATGGGCTCGCCCATGCGGAATACCTTCCACCACAAAGAAGCACGACCTCTGATCGGAGATAGACGGAGCCGCCGGCGTCTCGAGGATGACGCCGGGGTATCTTCGTCGGAAGAGCCGAGCTTGGAGAGAAAGTCGGCACTAGAGTTGTCCTTCCTAGGGACATGCCTAAGCTCCAAGTTCGAACCATTTCTCCATCTTATGACCTCGCGAGATACCTTGCCATTGCATCCCCGAGCATTGATAGTCCTTGTTGTATCGGTTGATGACGAGCCGAGTCTCCTTCACGACCAACCGTCAGACGCCTAAGGACTTGCAGCTCGTAAGCCCGCCAAGAGAGCTTCATATTCGCCATGTTATTGGTCGCAGAAAGCCAAAACGAACTACATACCTCAATCGGCGCTTCGCTGGGTAAGGATAAGTATCCCAGCCCGAAAAGCGCTTGAAGGACCTCGAGCCATCGAATAACATGATCCGTATTTCTTCTTCCGACCTCGAGCCTGGTAGGCTGCGACGCCTGTTCGACCACAAGTCGGCGAGCACTCGTGACTTGATAGTCGTTCGCCACGACACGATGTCAAACGCCGCCAATTCCATAGCCCATTTAGCTATCCGTCCGCCGCTTTACGGATTCCGCAGATGTCACCGAGCGGAAGTTGCTCGACGACCACGGAATGCTACCGAAGTAGTGTCGAAGTTTGCGCGAGGCCATGAGAAGAGCATACAAGCTAGCCGCACTTGCGGATAACGCCCTTTGAGCCATGTAAGACCTCACGACATAGTAAATTGATGTCATTGCGTTCTGCTCGCAATTAGGACAAGACTCACGGCTTGGGCGGTGGTCGCAAGATAGAGCAACAACCTCTCGCCAGTCATGGAGTTGTAAGGAGGGGGGGATGACAGATATACCTTCACTCGCCGAAAGATCGCAGAAGCTCGAGTCCATTCAAAGCCCGTGCTTGCGCAGGTCTTAAAGAATGGGAGACCTCGCCACGAGCCTCGAAATGAATCACGAGGGCGGCCATGCGCGAATAGAGGAAAAATATATTGGCACAATGAAGAAGAAATAAGCAACCATTTTTTAGACATGAATGAATGGTAAAGAAAAAGAAAAAGATAACATTTAGATGCTCTTCAAAACTTATATTTTCAACCTAGCTTCAGCGCAGCTTAAAATTGTCGTATGTTCTACATGTAGCTTTAGCCCCAAACAAGAAAAAAGATGACACATGTAAGGACAGTGATTAAAATAAGGAATTCCAAAATTTCCATCTTCGCATGAGCCACCGTGTGGAATGTTAAATTGTTCAAGCCAGAGCAGAATAAATTATAGGACAAACAGTCCGTATAAGCTACTTCCATGATATTTATTAAAAAAAGAATGCCATTAGCATCCTACTATCTGAATAATAGTCGATCTATATTATAACCAATTAAGATATATTACATTTCACTTGAACACAAAAATTTTCCCAACATATCTCTCTAAGAAAATTCAAGAATCGAAAGCGACCATATTACTACCTCCAATCGTGGAAAATGTTCAAACAATGGCACGGTCTCCAAAATATAAATTTGAATACTAACGGATTGATTACATTATGAAGTTTTTTCTAGACAAATTTACTCATCATTTTCAGACCAATCTAATTATTTACCAAAATGTTGTTTGAATGGATGCATTATAGGACATCATTTTTTTTATTCTCACTGGAGAGACTATATGACATGTATACGTACGTTGTCATATGTGGAGGATGTATTGTTACATGAGTCAAATTAACGCATGAGTTCAACAAATATTCGTCTTTGAAAATTCTGCCACAGGTCGAAGGCTCAGGATCAAGCCAAAGGAAGAAAACGAATTTTTTTTAAAATAATACATTTTTTATTCAAAATTTCAAAACTATACCACGGAAAAATTACAGAATATACCTGTCACCCGCTGGTTGGGCTTAAATACAAATATAACCCAACCAACGGGCGACAGGGGCTCTATCAGAAAATCGACCAGGCATGAGGCCATGTCGCCTGACTTCCTGTCGCCTCGATGAAATGGCGACAGGAGTAAACTTCGATGGCTCGAGCGACAGGTATACCGCCATCCCCACCAACGGGCGATAAGGGCGCTTTTAAACCGCTTTCGGCGGCATCGTTTCATTTGATTTAACGGAAGGAGAAAGTGTCGGGACCAATGTGCAAATCCGGACTCTCATGTATTCTCAGACTAGTCCAGATCACGCTTAGTGCACACAGCCTCAACATAGATGAATATCACAATCATACACAGCTGAATAATAAAAGTAACACAATTATAAAATATAAACTATTGAACGACCTTAAGGTCAACCTTATACATGTGAGGCCTTGACGGCTTCAACTCCAAATAAGTAAACAACAATGAACGAAGAACGCCGGTGAACCCTTCAATATACCACGTGCATCCGACAGGTTCGACTCCTAGATAATCGCCTTCTTGCGTAATCTCCTTCTTCAAAGACAAAGACTTCTCCTCAACTGGTGATGTTTTGTTAAAGCAAGGGTGAGTACACAACCGTACTCAACAAGTCATGCGCATGCGCCTATTACTACATGCATGGCTTATTCTAAAGGAATGGTCAATGGTTCTTTTGCAATAAAGCAAAGATTCACAATTAATCATAAATAGATAGATAAGCAAGAAACAAGTAATACCAATAATAAATTTCGCAATCATTCTCAAGTGAAGCATTTTCATCCTTAACCAAGTTCCATATCACATTATCCACATTCCCAACCTCGCTTTTATCAAAATCTAACCCTTGATCAGAATCCCGAGCAATGCTCAATACCGTGAGCACGGCTATTCAATAGTTTTTACACTCGCAGAGGTTATACACTTTACCCACAAGATATAATCAACTCACCACGTCACCGTGAATCGCCATACAAGAGTGTGCGAATGAGCGATCATAACAAAGCCTTTCCAAAGTTTCATCTAAACTCAAGACGCTCGCTAAGGTTTCAACACCGAGGGACTGGTTACACACCCGGCCCCTCTTGCGCCATGTGAGTTCTCATTCCGCTTCTCCGGCCTCACACCACCACGACAAGACCAAAGAATAGATTTCACAGCTTTACTCAGCTAGGTCCGCCCCATTCCTAACTTGTGGTTGTATGAAAGACTCAGTCAAAGGCTCGCAAGGTTAAGTCCTTAGTTGACCGAGGCAAGACTAATCAAAAGTTCATCACATCAACATGTCATAATACCAAATGCGACGCCTAATTGCCACTCTTGGCCCACCGAAACAATCTTGCCACTTGCCTCGCCTAAATCACTTTCCCACCCCATTTCTTTTACCATGCACCACGTACATCATCAACTCAATAACACATGTCACATTCTCAAAAACACGCTCCATATCTCTTTAAGTCAATATTAACTTTAATTTTTCCAAAATCATGACAAATCTATGTGGCAGGGCTAAGCACACTACATACGGTCTAATTAACCCATGTTGGCAAATTATTAATGTCCAACTATTAACCCACAATCTAGGGTGACAAATGAATCATGGCATACAAATAATAGAGACAAGGTGGCAATAACAAGTAGGTTGATTATCTAATCCCAGATTAATTGAAATCAGTTTATTTCAAACTAGCATGCAATAATTTCAAACGAAATAATTTTAAAACATGGGATCAATATGGTCAAAGCACAACTTGCTCGGTCCTTGCAATTTTTATTATTCTTTACTCTTTTATCTTCGATCCTTGATACTCGATCTTCAATCTCCGCTTGTTTGATTCTTAGCTCCTTAGAGCGACTTCCCAACGCGCCTAACGATAAACAAACACAAATACAACAAAACTCAAAAGGCAAATCAAGTAAACTCCAAATTAAGAACTAATAGCATTGGGCACAACGGCTTAGATGAAATTAGGAACTTGAATGGATTAGGTCGATGATTAGACAAAAGAGAACGGCTTTGGAAAATACATCAAGAGAAAGATTAATAACATTGAAAGAAGGAATAATATCCCAAGAATATTTCCTCCGGGTTATTATCTTGATTGGATAGTCGATGTCATATGGACTCTCGATCTATAGACCGGTCCACAAAGTTACGTTAGTTCGCCATGAACTAAGCAGATGCTTGAGGTTGACTTTTGTTGATCGAACGCATACCAACCAAAAGGAAGATAGACCGATAGACTAAGTCTAGCACAAGAATATGTCATATGGCTAATGGTCTATCGACCAAGACCACGTAATGAATTCTAGGTTAATGGCGATTAGATTTTAAGGATAAGACAGGACGGATGGGATCGACATCCACTATGGTTCGATCCGAGATTAGTCTTACATCGGGACGGAACTCGACTTTACCGACATGGCGGTGATGACAGAATACGAGGTTGAACTCAACGTGATGGGCTAGATCACAATAAGGCGATAGAAAAGGTAAGGACATCACATTAGGGCTTTCACTTGCATGCACCCATTCGATGATAGCGATACGATGAAAGCAAAGCGTTAACGGTGGAACGTTAACGGCGGAACGTTAATGATGAATATGAAGCATTAATAGAACACTTATGAGATTACAAGGTGGCAACCATCGGTACAATGGTAGGGCAGCGAGGTCATGACATGGCTCATGTTTGATTTGCGATCTGCGAGGTACTCACGTCATGACGCACAGTCAACGACAAATTGGACCAAAGGTTGAGTTAGGGTTAGAGCGAAACGATTCAAGGTTGGACACACTTGGCATAGGGTAGAACAGTAGGGTTGACTCTGCGATTAAAGTTTATCAAGGATGGCGAACCAAAACGCGAACCGATGCAAAGGACTAAACCGAAAGACGACGGGTAGATACTAGATTATAGCTTTGACGGCAACCGGAGATCAAATGAACTCCAAGGATGGCCAAAACAGTAGGGTATGGACCTACCGGACAGGCTGACATGGTCACGACAATCAAAGATGGTTGGCGGCAAAAGACGACGCATTTACGACGGCGAAAGGCGGCGCCGCGATTTAATAAAAAATTTTGGTAGATGCAACAGCAAGGGAAGTGTCCATCACGAGAACGCGATGAGACGAACTCAACAATATAGGCGGATTTAGCGGCGACCCACCGGATTGATCACAAACCGCCGATGAACGGCTCTCGAGCTAATAGATCAAACGGTCATAACTATTAAAGTACTGCATGAAACCTAACTAAATTTTACAGAGAGCTATCTGGGATCATTTGGCACAATATGACGTGAACGGATCTGAGTTTTACCTTCTGGATCAACGGGAACGCGCGACGAAGTTTCAGCCGTCCGCAACGCAGCCTCGATCGGAGAAGATTGATTTTTCTGTGCAAATCCCACTAGCAAAACCATGAGTTAGGGTGAGCACCGTGTAGGGACATCAAGAGGAGTCTACCATAAAAATTTCACGGTCAAACTCGCAAAAACGAGGGAGAACGGGCTCCGGCAAGATTTGATTTTTGGGCGGCCGTAACTTTTGATCCCGTGGATGAAATTGTTCCAAATTTGGATGGGAGACAGAGGATACCATAGAGCACGCCATGGCGAAGACAGATCTTAAAAAGAGTCGACGAGTTGACGGGGGACGCGCCTCAAAGTTCGTCCGGCGGCGGCGGCGTTCGGAGGATGAGGGATGGATTTCTAGGGTTTGGGTGAGTTGATCTGAGGTGAGGACGTGTGGAGAGGTCATGGGATGTCTACTAGGGCTTGGGGTGCCGGCTAGGTCAAGAAGAATCAAGAAAACGCAAAACGGGCCTCACAGGCATTTATACGAGCAGTTGGCGTGCGCTGCGCAATTCAGGGTGACGTGGCGCATTCTGGTGCGTCGGATCGGAATCGGAGGGCTGTGGCGGCTTCGGCGACGTGGCCGATCGAGAAGTCGACACGTGGCAGCGCGAGAAGGAGACACGTGGAAAACAGAATCCGAATTGAATTAGTTCTAGAAATTCATTTAATTCAAGAAAAATAGAAAAATTATCAAGAAAATTCCAGAAAAATTATATAAAATATTTTGAGACATTTTGAACTCAAATAAAATATTTTCAATAAAACTTTATATAAGTTTTTCCAAATTTTAATTAATTCCATAAAGGACTTAATTCAAATTAATTCTTTTGAGGCAATAAAAATACCAGAAAAATCTAGAAAATATTTTGGGACATTTTGGAACTAAAATAAAATATTTTCAGTATAAATTTATTTTCTTTTTTGAAATATTTAATTCTTTAAGTAAAAGGCTTAGTTTAAATTAATTTCTAATAATTCCAAATAAATTCTAAAAATTCTAAAACAAAATAAAAAAAATTCTAGAAGCACAAGGAACCCAAATAAAATTGAATTTATTTTAATTGAAGTTTATATTAATCAAATTAAATTGTTTTGACTTTAGAAAATTCCGCTTAAGCTTTATCAAGCGAGAAAAACTATGAATTTTTGGAAAACTAATCTTCACAAAAGATTTTTGAAAACCCAAATTTTGGGATGTTACAAACCTCCCTTAATGTAATCTCGCCCCGAGATTCAAGGTCGACTATAGAAATAGGGTTAGGGAACTCAACTCTTGAGACTTCTCGAACTTTCAAGCAACTACACAATCGGACAAGGTTACTTCGAGCAAACGCTGATAACATCCAAAATTTGTAGGTCGCTCTTCGTAATAAAATCCTTTTGCAATTCAACCGACTTCATAGGGTCTGATTTTCTAACACTCGAAAGCACTTCTTCTCTCGAGATTCTTGAAAGGCATTACACACCTATGCCGGCATCTCTTGAAACTTCACTAACAAGCATCCTTGCTTTTGCTCGTTGATATCGGATTTTCTCGCTTCGCAGAACCGAACAAGCTGCATCCGACGACCTAAACTTACTTGAAATTTCATTGCCTTGAACGAGACTTGAACAAAGATTCCTATTGTCTTGCACTATCTTTGCTTCGGCTTGACTCTCGCAGTATTGGCTTGAACTCTATTTCAACCGGGTATTCCTTCACATTGACTCAAGCTTCAACTATTACCGATGTAATGGTATTGGTTTGTCGGCATACACCGCAGTAGCTAGAGTAATTCTTCAGAAGATAATTATCTTGTGTAGTTATTAAACATACACAACAACTATTCCTTCAGATGTGATGGCGATCCACCTTCTTGACTCAACCATAATGGAATAGACATCCTCCGTGTCTCCAACAAACTAAAGTTAACATGATCACAACTTCATCTCAGAACACAGTCCTCTTAATCGATTACATCTCTCGCCATGGACCCAAACCGCTTTGCACATGGGTAACTAATTTAACTCCGTGCATAAACATCTCAAGCATTGATTTCCAATATGATAAGCTTTATTAAAAACTTGGTCTTAACAATGGACAAATTAACCATCAAGATTCTCACATCGCACTTATGCATGGCTTCATCTTGAATCGCTTCACAATTCACTTTCTAGCGCAAGTGTCTCTCAGAGGTGGAGGACTAAGGTTTAAGTGGGTAGGTATAACACCTTTTTTTTTCTCCGGGACAACTATTGGCAAAGTATCCCGCCATTGCATCTGAAGCAACGCTGACCGACATCTGCTGGCTTCCTCTTGACATAGCCTTAATCTTGGTAGGGTAGAGCTGAGATTGATGCGATCCGCAGGATCACTTTCTTCCGAGAGCGCTATTAGCGAGATGTCCCGTCAAGCGATAAGTAAAGCAAATTCTAGACGATAAGCTTCTTCCTTGCGGACTTTTCACTGGGGTGGTGTTATGGAAACTCGACCATCAAGGCGGCACGTGAAGGTGTCTCGAACAAAGTCTAAGCAAGACAGAATCGAGTTGTTGAGGGCACTTCTCATTCGCCGCTATGTGGTCCTTCTTGACGAGCTTTACGACACTTGCGGTTGTCCTCCAATTCCTTATGCTCATCTCTAAGAAAAAGGGTCTTGCTAACCAATTTCTTCTTGTTTCAACCGACTTCTTGAGCAAGTTGCACCCGTAGTCTTATCACTCACTCTTGGGGTTATAAACTTAACCAAAGAAATTTGTGGAATGATCATGGCTTCGAAATTGTTTGATCTTTCGTGGGCATTCCTTAACAAAATAACCTAACTCACCACAGCTTGTAACATAAATGTTTTGGTCATCGTCTTTGGGTTGTCAGGGCATTCTCTAGCCCAAAGGTCCTCGCTTATCACACAAGAAACAGCCTGTGGTGACCAAGTCTCACCGATTTCCTAAGGTAGACCGATAGGGTTGACATGTTTCTTCTTCGCTTCTTCACGTGGCATAGCAAGTACGGATGGCAATCCTTCTTTTCGCTAACTCTTGAGCAATGATCGCCGAATTTCTCTCACGATGCCTAGTCACAGCGAAATACTATTGGATCCAGGGACGATGAGTGGACAATGATCTTGGCCTTCACAATGATAGCGGTGATGTTGTTTATAGGACATTCTCCGTAAATGACTTCCTTCACAAATGGAATAGTTGATTGCATGATCATCAACAATGTGTCCTATTTCACCACAACGGATGCATGTACGGTCTTCTAATTGGTTTGGTTGACAACACTTCAAAGAACAACATCCTGGTATGGTATCGAATGTGGAGATACCATTCTTCCTTGTCTTACTGTGGTTTCACTATCTTCTGATGATGTGAAGAGCCGACGAAAGGTGGTGGTAAACTCTAACCAAGTGATGGTATGTTCATCCTTAGAGGTGGCGAGAAACTCTTCCACCGCACTAATGCATTTCCTTCTAACCGCACGTAGCGAGGGAACTTTCTTTATCTTCACATTGCACCAAAGTCAGCTTCTCTTCTATGATGCGGCCAAATTTCTGCATCTCGAGAGTGGTCGATCCATCAAACGTGGGTGGTTTGGTCTTCATGAACAAGGTAATCTTTTGATCGTGAACAGGGGTTGTGACTTCAATTGGGGAGGGATTGATGTTGGCACTAATAACATTCATCTATTGCATCATTGTTTGCATAAGCAAGAGTCTAAGCGTGAACAATCGATCCAAGTTTTGAATTGTCACGGCTGGCACAAGAGACGGTCACCGTCACTATTCGCTTAGCATCGACACCGATGGTGAAACTCGAACTAACGTGAATCGCCCCAGAGTCTCGCTGCGGCCGATCCTTTCCAATCGCTGACCACTGTGGTTTAGGTAAGAGGAATAGCATAGATGAGTTTCATGAATCCTAGTGCAGGGAACAAGTTTAACCCAAAAACTTATACAAACATTATTAATAACTTGGTATGGTTGCTTATCCAAGCCTAAAAGCTCAAGAACGATAACGCACACTCAAAGAAACAAGGAAAACCAAATTAACCCGAAACACACAATAATCTACCATATAAGAGGGTAACACTTATCTTAGACAGACGCGACTCTCACACATGAGTCTCAACTGCCACGAAAGCACCGGTTCTTCTAGCTTCGAACACTTCATCGATCCACCTTTCTTGAGTTCGACGATTCCTGCTTTCACGATCTTCGTGATTCGCAATGACACCCGCCGCTTTCTCCCTAAGTGTGAAACAATGATAACTATTTGGAATAACTCGATAAGATCTTCATTTAAAACAACGGGAAAGATAGAAATTTTTCAAAGAAGGAGAAAAGAATAGAAGAATAAGACAAGTCAAGAACTTATCATTTTTTTCAAGTTAAAATTTTCTTTTAGAAAATAATTTTGATGTTCCTAAAGAACGCCAATCTATCTAGGGTCAAGACCTACAACAAGATGGCTCGATACCACCTCTGTCGGGACCCGAATGTGCAAATCCGACCTCTCTGGTATTCTCGTGACTAGTCCAGATCACGCTTAGTGCACACAGCCTCAACATAGATGAATATCACAATTATACACAATGAATAATAAAAGTAACACAATTATAAAATATAAACTATTGAACGACCTTAAGGTCAACCTTACACATGTGAGGCCTTGACGGCTTCAACTCCAAATAAGTAAACAAAGAATGAACGAAGAACGCCGGTGAACCCTTCAATATACCACGCATCCGACAGGTTCGACTCCTAGATAATCGCCTTCTTGCGTAACTCCTTCTTCAAGACAAAGACTTCTCTCAACTGGTGATGTTTTGTTAAAGCAAGGGTGAGTACACAACCGCACTCAACAAGTCATGCTAATGCGCTCTATTACTACATGCATGGCTTATTCCAAAGGAATGGTCAATGGTTCTTTTGCAATAAAGCATTCACAATTAATCATAAATAGATAGATAAGCAAGAAACAAGTAATACCAATAATAAATTTCGCAATCATTCTCAAGTGAAGCATTTTCATCCTTAACCAAGTTCCATATCACATTATCCACATTCCCAACCTCGCTTTTATCAAAATCTAACCCTTGATCAGAATCCCGAGCAATGCTCAATACCGGAGCACGGCTATTCAATAGTTTTACACTCGCAGAGGTTATACACTTTACCCACAAGATATAATCAACTCACCACGTCACCGTGAATCGCCATACAAGAGTATGCGAATGAGCGATCATAACAAAGCCTTTCCAAAGTTTCATCTAAACTCAAGATCGCTCGCTAAGGTTTCAACACCGAGGGATCGGTTACCACACCTGTGGCCCCTCTTGCGCCATGTGAGTTCTCATTCCGCTTCTCCCGCCTCACACCACCACGACAAGATTCAAAGAATAGATTTCACAGCTTACTCACTAGGTCCGCCCCATTCCTAACTTGTGGTTGTATGAAAGACTCAGTCAAAGGCTCGCAAGGTTAAGTCCTTAGTTGACCGAGGCAAGACTAATCAAAAGTTCATCACATCAATATGTCATAATACCAAATGCGACCGCCCAATTGCCACTCTTGGCCCATCGAAACAATCTTGCCACTTGCCTCGCCTAAATCACTTTCCCACCCCATTTCTTTACCATGCACCACGTACATCATCAACTCAATAACACATGTCACATTCTCAAAAACACGCTCCATATCTCTTTAAGTCAATATTAACTTTAATTTTTCCAAAATCATGACAAATCTACGTGGCGGGCTAAGCACACTACATACGGCCTAATTAACCCATGTTGGCAAATTATTAATGTCCAACTATTAACCCACAATCTAGGGTGACAAATGAATCATGGCATACAAATAATAGAGACAAGGTGGCAATAACAAGTAGGTTGATTATCTAATCCCAGATTAATTGAAATCAGTTTATTTCAAACTAGCATGCAATAATTTCAAACGAAATAATTTTAAAACATGGGATCAATATGGTCAAAGCACAACTTGCTGGCCCTTGCAATTTTTATTATTCTTTACTCTTTTATCTTCGATCCTTGATACTCGATCTTCAATCTCCGCTTGCTTGATTCTTAGCTCCTTAGAGCGACTTCCGGCAACGCGTCTAACGATAAACAAACACAAATACAACAAAACTCAAAAGGCAAATCAAGTAAACTCCAAATTAAGAACTAATAGCATTGGGCACAACGGCTTAGATGAAATTAGGAACTTGAATGGATTAGGTCGATGATTAGACAAAAGAGAACGGCTTTGAAAATACAATCAAGAGAAAGATTAATAACATTGAAAGAAGGAATAATATCCCAAGAATATTTCCTCCGGGTTATTATCTTGATTGATAGTCGATGTCATATGGACTCTCGATCTATAGACCGGGTCCACGGTTACGTTAGTTCGCCATGAACTAAGCAGATGCTTGAGGTTGACTTTTGTTGATCGAACGGCATACCAACCAAAAGGAAGATAGACCGATAGACTAAGTCTAGCACAAGAATATGTCATATGGCTAATGGTCTATCGACCAAGACCACGAATGAATTCTAGGTTAATGGCAGATTAGATTTTAAGGATAAGACAAGGACGGATGGGATCGACATCCACTATGGTTCGATCCGGAGATTAGTCTTACATCGGGGACGGAACTCGACGACGACATGGCGGTGATGACAGGAATACGAGGCTGAACTCAACGTGATGGGCTAGATCACAATAAGGCGATAGAAAAGGTAAGGACATCACATTAGGGCTTTCACTTGCATGCACCCATTCGATGATAGCGATACGATGAAAGCAAAGCGTTAACGGTGGAACGTTAACGGCGGAACGTTAATGATGAATATGAAGCATTAATAGAACACTTATGAGATTACAAGGTGGCAACCATCGGTACAATGGTAGGGCAGCGAGGTCATGACATGGCTCATGTTTGATTTGCGATCTGCGAGGTACTCACGCTATGACGCAACATCAACGACAAATTGGACCAAAGGTTGAGTTAGGGTTAGAGAAAACGATTCAAGGTTGGACACACTTGGCATAGGGTAGAACAGTAGGGTTGACTCTGCGATTAAAGTTTATCAAGGATGGCGAACCAAAACGCGAACCGATGCAAAGGACTAAACCGAAAGACGACGGTAGATACTAGATTATAGCTTTGACGGCAACCGGAGATCAAATGAACTCCAAGGATGGCCAAAACAGTAGGGTATGGACCTACCGGACAGGTGACATGGTCACGACAATCAAAGATGGTTGGCGGCAAAGAACGACGCAAGGCGACGGCGGCGGCGGCGCCGCATTTAATAAAAAAATTTCGTAGATGCAACAGCAAGGAAGTGTCCATCACGAGAACGCGATGAGACGAACTCAACAATATAGGCGGATTTAGCGGCGACCCACCGGATTGATCACAAACTGCCGATGAACGGCTCTCGAGCTAATAGATCAAACGGTCATAACTATTAAAGTACTGCATGAAACCTAACTAAATTTTACAGAGAGCTATCTGGGATCATTTGGCACAATATGACGTGAACGGATCTGAGTTTTACCTTCTGGATCAACGGGAACGCAGCACGAAGTTTCAGCCGTCCATAACGCAATCGATCGGGGAAGATTGATTTTCTGCGCAAATCCCACTAGCAAAACCATGAGTTAGGGTGAGCACCGTGTAGGGGACATCAAGAGGAGTCTACCATAAAATTTCACGGTCAAACTCGCAAAAAACGAGGGAGAACGGGCTCCGCAAGATTTGATATTTGGGTGGCCGTAACTTTTGATCCCGTGGATGAAATTGTACCAAATTTGATGGGAGACAGAGGGTACCATAGAGCACGCCATGGCGAAGACAGATCTTGAAAAGAGTCGACGAGTTGACGGGGGACGCGCCTCAAAGTTCGTCCGACGTGCGGCGGCGTTTCGGAGGATGAGTGATGGATTTCTAGGGTTTGGGTGAGTTGATCTGAGGTGAGGACGTGTGGGAGAGGTCATGGGAGGTCTACTAGGGCTTGGGGTGGCGGCTAGATCAAGAAGAATCAAGAAAAACGCAAAAACGGGCCTCACAGGCATTTATGCGAGCAGTTGGCGTGCGCTGCGCAATTCGGGGTGACGTGGCGCATTCTGGTGCGTCGGATCGGAATCGGAGGGCTGTGGCGGCTTCGGCGACGTGGCCGATCGAGAAGTCGACACGTGGCAGCGCGAGAAGGAGACACGTGGACAACAGAATCCGAATTGAATTAGTTCTAGAAATTCATTTAATTCAAGAAAAATAGAAAAATTATCAAGAAAATTCCAGAAAAATTATATAAAATATTTTGAGACATTTTGAACTCAAATAAAATATTTTCAATAAAACTTTATATAAGTTTTTCCAAATTTTTAATTAATTCCATAAAGGACTTAATTCAAATTAATTCTTTTGAGGCAATAAAATACCAGAAAAAATCTAGAAAATATTTTGGGACATTTTGGAACTAAAATAAAATATTTTCAGTATAAATTTATTTTCTTTTTGAAATATTTAATTCTTTAAGTAAAAGGCTTAGTTTAAATTAATTTTAATAATTCCAAATAAATTCTAAAAATTCTAAAACAAAATAAAAAAAAATCCTAGAAGCACAAGGAACCCAAATAAAATTGAATTTATTTCAATTGAAGTTTATATTAATCAAATTAAATTGTTTTGACTTTAGAAAATTCCGCTTTAAGCTTTATTGAAGCGAGAAAACTATGAAATTTTGGAAAACTAATCTTCACAAAAGATTTTTTGAAAACCAAAATTTTGGGATGTTACAGAAAGAAAGAAAGAGAGGAAGAAAGAGGAAGAGGGAGGAGAGGAGAGGAAAAGTGGAAGAGGGAGAAGAGAGGGAGGGTCTGCACGACTATTTTCAGGTAAATTTTGGTTGTTTAATTTTTTTAGCAGTAAAATATGATAGATTAGAAATAATTTAGATCTAGGTAAATTGATAGGTTACGGATAGATCTAGTGAATTTAGATGTTTTTTTACGGATAGGAGTATCTCGATATATATTCATGGAAATGTAGTTAGATCTAGGTAATCTATATGTTGTTAGGAATGTAGATGTTTTTTTATGGATAGAAGTACGTCGATATATATTCTTAGGAATGTAGATGTTTTTTACGGTTAGATCTATATTTTTGTAGCATGTAGGTATAGTTATGTTAGGTGTCACAGTATTTTTTTACAGAAAGTAATTAATTCGTGGGTGAATGAATGGATTCGCAGATATGGCAAAACGAGTTCCATTTAGAATCTATTATGGAAAAGGGGTTGTCATGTGTGGTTTAGAGGGTGTGGATCTAAGTAACTTCTAGTATGTGAACAGAAGTTTGAGTAGGGTTGAGGAGCGCACATTTGCTTCTGTGTTGAAATGGTTGTATTATACTTTTCGGATGGAACAAGAGAAGTGCGAGTTGAAGGTATTTTGCCTATGTAGTATGCGAAACGACCCTATTTACTGGGAGCTAGTTGAGTTGAAGGGAACCGCATCGTGGAGATCATATGTGAGGGGGGCAAAGCAACGGGGATGGAATCTGGTGCTTTTAGTGCAAGTATATGACAGGGATGTTGCCCCCCAGTAGCAGTTGGACACCGGTAAGTGTAGTTAGCCTCAAAATGAGCTCAGTTTCGATGAGACCAAAATTGGGGAATCTAGCCGTGAGCAGCATGTTCAGCAATGCAACGATGACATCATTTGCCAAAGTGGTGAACATGTTGAGTTTGGGGAGGATGATGAAAATATTGGACAAGAAGCGCGGGGACAGGTAGACGAAGGTGAGCAAATTGATGAAATAACAGCTAGGATGGAAAAGGAAGACCGTGAGTACAGCAGAGCAGAAGTGGAGGATGACGATGAGTCAAATGAGGAAGATGGAGGTACGCATCAATTTGATAAGCTGGTTGTCAATGAAAGCAACGACATACCTCGGCAGTATAGTAACAATGAGGTTAGGCCTTACAGTATGTACCCGACAAAAGAGGCTGTGCAGGATGCTGTGAAAGATTGGGTTTTATCATTAAGGACTTTCAGGGTTAAGAAATCCACCCCAACTTGCTACAATGTGGTGTGTGAGATCTATGGGTGTCCGTGGAGAGTGCACTCATACAAGCCCAAATGGGGCACCCATTGGCTTTGTTCGAAGGTTGAGCAGCATAGCTGTATGACTGAGGAAATAGTGATGTCTCACAGGAACCTGTCATTCGGGTATGTGGCGAACATCATGTACGCAGAGATAGTGGAGAACCTGAGTTTTGAGCCCCGTGCTATTATCCGAGCAATCGAGAACAGATATCAGTACACAATTACCTATGGGAAGGCGTGGAGGGCGAAACAGAAGGCATTAGAAATGAGGTTTGGAAAGTTTGAAGACTCGTACCATAACCTGCCCGCACTGCTTAGTTGCATTTAGGGAAGAAATCCTGGGACCTACTATGATTATCAAGACTGTCCGTCAATCAAGTGGCCAACTAAAAGACATCCGAGGATAGTGTTCTTCGCATTCGGACCTTGCATTAAGGCGTTCTATCATTGTCGTCCATTGTTGTGCATGGACGGCACATTCTTGACCGGGAAATACAGAGGGCAAATATTGACAGCTATGGGCGTTGATGGAAACAACCAGATTCTACCTGTTGCCTTTGCCTTTGTAGAAAGCGAGAACTACGAGAGTTGGGCGTGGTTCCTCACGAACTTGAAGATCGGGTGGTCAAAACTCATCAAGATGTGTGCGTCTTTGCATGACGAGCATGCTTTGATGCTTAGTGCTATCAACCAGTTGCAAACAGGGGAGGAGGAGCCATTTCCTTGGCCTGACATGCAGAGTCAATGGTGCATGAGGCATTTGGGTGCAAACTTCTATAAGCAATTCAGGAACAAGGAACTGATGAACATGTTCAAAAGACTATGTAAGTAGAACCAGGAGAGCAAGTTCAACTCTGTTGAAAAATTTTGATGAGTTGACAAGAAAACACAAGGAGCGCATTTAACAACACTCTTGGCGGTGGAACACGAGCAAAGCGGTAGCCTCTTTTCCCCCTACCAACAGAGGATGAGCGACTAATCGTCGTCGGAGGCAAAGACTAATCAAATGTTTCTCAGACTGGATCAAGCACGAACCAAAAGAGAAGTGGTCACTGTTATATGATACACATGGTGCCGATCTGGTGTGATGACCACTAACTTTGCGTAAGTTTACAAGCCGGGTAATCGAGGATGGGGTGTCTTCCGTTGGTAGGAATTGTCGAGGGAGTGCTGAGGGGTACAACCAAGTACTTTGTGGACAGGCATGCAGCTGCTAACATACTAATGAGAGATGAGAATTTCCTGTACTCTTCGATGATCACTAAATACATGGATGAGAAGAGTCAGAAGGCGGCCAAACATAGAGCTATCAAAGTTGGTGCACGGACACTGTACTTCGAGGTGATCTGCAGGGATAAAGGACGACGTGGAACCAACTAGAAGGTTGTCACCCAGGAGTGCATCTTACAGGATGAGTGCAAATGCTCGTGTAACAAGCCATACCTTTTACATAGGCCATGTTCTTATGTCATAGCTGCATGTGCTTTATTTGGAATGCAACCTGGTACATATCTATCTGAGTATTTTATGAAGGAAAGGGTGATGGCAACTTGGAGCGAGGAGCTTTATGGTTATGGGGTTGTGGGTTCTTTCACCAAAACTCCTAGTGTTGATGAAAGGTTCTAGGTCCCTGATTTTGATGCGAGAAGAGGGAAAGTAGGGCGTCGAAAAACAAGGCGTATCAGAAATGACATGGATGAGTCAGAAGTTGGCAAACGCGTGAAGAAATGTTCATTGTGCAACCAAGCAGGACATACGTTCAAGAACTGCCAAGCACAAAACGAAGAAGATGAAAGAGGAGATCGTCACCCGACGGTGGGGGAAGGATCATCCTCTGCAAGGAGTGTTGCACGACGCCATCGCACCAGATGAGAAGCAATTTGAATTATCATATGCCATATGTCACATTTGTATTTCGTCGATGTAACGTGTGTTGTATGAACTCTGTTTTTTACCTTGCAGTTGTGAGTGTTGTGTCTTGACAAATTATTGGAATTGTTTTAATATATTGTTATGAGCTTCTCCGTTTTTATGTGTGTATTTGTTTCAATATATTGTTGTGATGCTTGTATAGTTTTACGTACACTTTTGTTTATATGTGTTTTAATTATAACTTTCATTTTTGTAATTTACAGGTATGGCTCACCGGCATGGAGATGACGAGTGGCCCTTTGAGTTGCTAGATCCGGTCGTTGATCTTCATCACCGTGCCCACTTCGCCACTGCTGCTCCAGAGGAGGGAGGGGATCCTTTGCAGCTCGGCGTTCTTCAACCTAGGACACCGCAGTACTCCTGGACGCTCGATGATCGTTGGATCCCCAGGTAACATATTAGTATTTAAATTTCTAAACATGTTTGTTCTAGTGTTGTATTGATCTTAATTACATGTTTTTGTTTCTTAGGCTTCGAGCTTCAGGGTTGCTGCCCCTCGCCCGGATGGTAGAGGACATGGGTCGCCGGTTCCCGTTCGACAGGTCCCTGATCACCTCTCTGGTGGATCGGTGGAGGCCAGAGACGCACACCTTCCATCTACCTGTCGGGGAGATGGCGATCACTTTGCAGGACGTCTTGTACCTCATGGGCCTCCCGATCGCCAATGACGCCAGGGTACCCCAGACGTCGATCCGACGTGGCGCCAAAAGTCGCCCAGAGGTTCGAGGTGTGGTACCACCGCCGGTCTTGAGCCTTCGACAAGATTACACGGTCCGACATCGCGGTGGCCATTCGCTTGTGATACGAACTAGCCTTTAAAACTAAATTGTGCATATACTACTTAAAATAACAAGTGAGCTTTAATTTACAAGCGTCGTAGATCATCGAGAGTGCGACGCCGATGCAGGTCACCGCCACCTAGAGGTGTACTCTTTGTGGCTCTTGGTAGTGCATATTCACGAGCTCCCATGGGGATAGCGTGACAGCACCTCTTCCGATTCATGAGGCGGATCGCGGATGCACCCTTGACGCCGCGTGCCCCAAGATTTTGAGCTTATTGTCTTTGTTGCACCACCTACCGTGCACTCGCGACGGTGTGCACGGCTCGCCGAGGACGCGACTTTGAAGGATGCCCATCTGCCGGTACAATTTGTGGGCATATGAGATGTTCCAGTCGGGCGTTCGACATCGACCGCAATTTCTTGAGCATGCAGCGATGACGACGCCGATGGTCTCGACCATGGGCACCATCTGCGCCACCGATGGGTAAGATATTGCAATCACGATTGTGGTACTTTTCCTTTAACTTTTGTGAGTACTAACGGTTACGTTCTATCATCACTACAGCCTAGGTGGGCACACAGGGCGGTGGGGATGGGCTACCCCTAGTTCATCGCTGCGTTCAACCACCTCACCGAGAACCACGTACGCTGGACGCCATACGCAGAGACAGAGGTCCAGCTTCATGTGACGGGTGGCCTGTCCACCCTTTGCACACGAGACGCGGCGTACTGGCGCACGCATTGGTTCCTCGTGTTCGACGTCTAGGTCGAGGCCTACGCTGTCCATCAAGTGATAAGGCAGTTCGGTCTACGATAGGAGTTTCTGGTGCACGACGACTATGCAGTCCCACACGCAGCCCACACATAAGTTCCCTGCATCAATGTTTTTATAATTATTATTGTGTAATGCCATCTGATAACGCTATATTTATTTCTTATCCATGGGCAGAATAGGAAGGGGACACATGGGGCCACCCCTTGGCACATACGTATGGCGCCTTGGGTTGAGGAGGGGAGGAGCCCTAGAGGACGTCCACGTTGAGGTCAGCGCCATACGACCCTTGACGCAGACGTACCAAGCCTATCGAGCGTGGTACACTCCCGTGCTAAATCTCGTGTTTGATACGTGTCGACCCCGATCCTCCTACACACGTTCCTAGGGTGAGACACGTACTCGCCCATACGGACTCATTGCGCCTGATTCGATGCGTTGCATCTTATCTACGATCTCATGTAATCTTAGTTAGTAACTGTGCTAACTAATTCATAATTTATTTTGCGAGATGATGTCTTTGCTCCACTACTCTGAGGAGTCGGGGCTTCATCTCTTGTCGACCAAATGGACTTGAGGTGATGAGAGATGAGGTGACCTCTTACTTCGTGAGGTTTCAGGAGAGCGCGAGACGCGCCCTTGACTTGGCGGGATGTCGCACCCCTACCGAGGTGGCACCGTGCTTAGCGGAGGCAGGGCTGCGAGAGGGCAAGCTGCTGGGCACGCTAGAGGTGAGTACTGAGATGCACTTTTCACATATTGCAATCGCGTATTACAATGCTCTCAATAATTCTTCATTTGCCACAGGCTCACAGGCACGATTCTTCCCGCGTACAACTCCACCTGCACCAAACGACCACGAGGGGCAGGGTGATGATCCAGATCAGGAGGACTACGAGCAGGACTCTGTAGCGAGGTTCCTCGTCAATCCATATGAGCCTGGATCATCACAGCTGCAGGGAGCACCACCACCGACGTAGCCTTCTCAGCCCGAGTATGCCACACCTCCAGCTAGACCACAGCGGGTCCACCGCGCATCGACGCAGTTGACGTACTCGTAGGGCCAGGTTCAGAGGAGACCTACCCAGCCACGAGGAGCTGCCCAGAAACGAGGCTAACAGTAGTTTCTTTTGTTTTTTATTGTTGGTAGTATACTATGTACTTAGTTAATCCTTCGAAATATGTTGTACGTACTATTGTATTTGCATTCTTTGTACTTTTAATCTTATGTACTTAGTTAATCCTTTCATCAGCTTTGTGACACTTAGCAGATTGGACAACACACACCTAACTGCTTTGTCAGAATGATTGGATAACACGCTGCACCCCGCTTTTCAGACTGAAATGACAACACGCTGCACCCGCTTTTCGATCAAACGACTACACGCCAGCACCCGCCAGATCGAACGACAACACGCTGCACCCCGTTTTCAGACTGAAACGACAACACGCTACATCCCACTTTTTAGACTAAAATGACCTCACCGAGGACCACGGCACCGTGGCCACGTGTGCCTCTTCCGATTTTCGCAACTTCGTGCCGGGGCAACGTCCGGCCAGCTTGCCCATAGATGAGTGGTAGCCCACGTTGAGTAGGTCGCCCATGATTTTTCGCGTACTTTCTGGGCCGTATCCGGTGGACCCCGCGAGACTACAAAAACCCCTAAGTGGTCATGATTTTCGCGGTTTCGTGGCCACATGTGCCTCTTCCGATTTTCGCAACTTCGAGCCGGGGCAAGTCCGGCCAGCTCGCCCATAGATGAGTGGTAGTCCGCATTTCATAGGTCGCATGTGATTTTTTGCATATTTTCTGGGCTGTATCCGGTGGGCCCCATGAGACTACGAAAACCCCTAAGTGGTCACAATTTTAGCGAGTTTAAATGGCCACGTCGCCTCTTCGATTTTAAGTAACCGTGCGAGGCAACGTCCGGCCACGTTTGCAATGATGAGAGGGTTCGCTCCCACTTCTCTTCGATTCTGACCCTTAGCGGGGATAATTTTCCGAGAAGAGACCGCGAAATGTGCATTTCTGGAAGGACCTTGTTTATTGCTGAGTTTACTTCAGACGTGAGAGATGAGGATTGGACAGAGGTTTACTCATTGGTAGCACGCGTTAGCAAAGAAAGCAAGGTGATAGTCATAAGTACGATAGAAAAATTATCAAGATTTGGTACAGTGAAGCCCATTTGTCTGAACAATTTGTCATTCGAGGAGTACAGCTACCTCTTCAAGGTTCTATCCATCAGAAGCACAAGTATGGATGATTACCCACATCTAGCATCAATGGTGCAGGAGTTCCCAATACTGATGATAGAGAGGGTCACGGCATTCGCATTGGCCGACATTCTGAGCAAGAACATAAACACTCCGTTCTGACCAGGTTCAGGAATGAGATCGAGAGCCAATCATTTCATCCCTCCTACTATTCATTTAACTTGAACCAACAATGTCGCTGAACAGCACCCCACACATCTGTTTCCAGACCGCTAGTGTACACGCATATTTAGATTTTTCATGCGGTCAAAAGTACTTCCATTCGGTACATTTTTCATAGTTTCAACTAACATATAATTCGATAAGTTTATAGCCAAATGTGCGTACTGGAAACAAAGGTAGTACAAAATAAGACGACATATTCCTGAGAAAAGACAATAAGATTTTGCAACAACACGAGGATAGCTAACAATAACTTTGCTGACATGCGCTGCTATATCTATAAATTGTTATCAAGGTCATTCTGGAAGCACGTGGCTAAAAATGTAACAGCTGCTACTACATTAGACATGCATTATGTTGTAAGATTATATAGACACTTTTCGACGCTTCCTCCCTGACAATGGAGTACCTTCAGGCATACCTTGAGCACAACTTGGAACAAAGTGAATAAACGAAGTATGAGGGGGTATCCTTGATTCCCATGTCAATAGATGGAACTCTCCTTTTGGCCTATCAGTATGACCTACTACTAGTTCTCCAAGTGTCACCTTTGGTAATTCCTTCATTTGAACATTGGTTGTGATACGTCTAGTACAAGGTATGATGCAAAGTGGAAAAGTAGGATGCAAAGCAAAGTCCGTTAAGTCTACCTGATGGCCTTGTTCGAAGGGTAACTTTGGATGCTCACCATATACAGAGAGGTGTTTCTCAACCACTCTTCTGCACCCGTTTAATATGGAAAGCCGGACTTGAACATTCAGATTCCTTCTCAATACATCCGCAAATGCTAATATGTTTGGAAGTTGGCTTGATGGTTTCGATAAGAATAGTAGAAACTTCGCCCTTCTTGGTGCTGCAGCTACGTGTTGGGCTATTTGGTTAAGCAGAAATGATATTGTATTTCAAAAGAAAATCTTTTCGTCTCCTTTGCAGGTTATTTTTGCTACTACCCATTGGATCCGTACGTGGGCTGTGTTGCACAAGATGGAGGTGCGACCTACTTTGGTGGAGGCTGCTCATGGATTGGTTCGAGTGGCCAAGGACTTTTATTCCCGGGCGCATGGGTGGCGGTCTAGTCTTAGGATTGATAGTCACTAGTGTGTGCGTTTTACTTTTATTTCTGGTTTGGCCGTGTGCTTAATTAAGCAGAGGCCGGAAGAAATTTCAAGGGCTTGTATTGTCTCGATGTAAGTTTCTTGAAATTAATAAAGATCTTCCTTTATCAAAAAAAACATCCGCAAATGCATTTGCTGAAACAAATGACCCTCCCAATCGCAGCTCCTTGGCAAGTTCTTCTGCTATTTGTGCTAGTTGTGGATGTTCTGCTGGGTCTGCACTTCCAAATGCCAGTATCTTTAAGAGGTACCTGAACTCCTCGTAAGACAGCATCTTGAGAAAAACTGGCCTCACTTATCCAAACCTCGCTAATCTTTGAATTTTGCTTACGATGATCACTTTGCTTGCTTTGCTCACCCTAGTGACAAAAGAGTAGAACGTTTTCCAGTCTTCGTCATCCACATCTGATGCCAAATCGACAACTATCAACATCATCTCAGACATGGTCCTTTCGTGCTCAAGTACTCCCAAAAAGTTGTCTCCATTCAAGTGCAGAATCGAAGAGAAACGCGAGCGAACCCTCTCATCATCGCATACATGAGCAACCAGAGTCTTCTTCCCAACTGCGAAATCCCCTATGATTGGAAGAACAGCCGGAGCTCCAGGTGGGTTTTGTTGCAACAAGAAGTTCAAGAGCTTTTGCTTTTCAGTATGTCGACCAAACATGAAGCTGTCAATGTAGAGATACGCGTCGTAGGGTTTACGAGACATGCGCTCGCATCCACCCAGAAGCACAAGAAACTCGGTCATGTTAGCAGTTGACTGCAGCTTCTAAGCTTTCTAAGGCACTAGGTAATTCAAGGAACGGGGTCTTGTACTTTCTACTACTGGATACAATTGTGTGAGGACGCTTGATAGGAACGACACAAGGAAAGTTGGACAGATCGCTAACCTCGTCCATAGCGCTGTCCTCAGTGAGTCGGTGCTTGAAGGTATCCAACACGCGGTAGCCTCGATACATGGCCTCTGAAAGTGCCTTGAGCTGCGTCAGCATGCCGGAGTTGGTGATGTATCGCCCATCTGCCTCCTCGACGACGGTGTGAACTTTCATCAGGAGATGCTGCAACCTCTCCACCTTCTCCTCCAAGCGTACATGGCTTGAATACTTGTTCATCAGCAAGGAGATGAATCTGCTCTCAAGCGCCTGTAACCGCAGATACGGCAAGCTCCAGGGCAAAACCACCAGTGTGTATGAGATTGAAGAGGGAATTGGACGGAAATCATTGACTGCTCGGAAATAACAGGCAGACCTCGAATATTCAAACTTCTAGAGTTCTAGTGTTTTGACAAGGACATGCCAACTGCCAAGATGAGCAGATATGGCCATCGTCATTCACTGCAGGTAGATGTCTGGCTATATCATTCTCTACATTAAAACATATCGAATTAATACTGATAAGAACAAATTTTCTTGCATCTTAAGATTACTAACAAGAAAAAAATGGAGACGTGTCAAAGAGGGAATACTACCTTGATGTTGTCATTGTCTTGCACAACAACCCTTGTTCCAATCCTATAAGATACTAGGAGTACTCTGCGCTGTACATGCATGATTGATTAACACAGTTTTTTGCGCTGCCACTGCTTGCTATCCGTGGCTGAGATATTAATTATTGAAGGTGTTTCATCCAAAACATTTCATGCATCAGTGCCTTGGTAGTCAAATGTCTCTTATTTTCCCAGGACATGTCAGCTTTCAAATTTTATTTATAAATACACATCTCGAGGTAATTCTTTATTTTTTTTCTTCTACACCTCTCTGCTTTTGCTATTTTAAATATTATTTACTATTACGGACTAGAGCAATACACATGATCCGAATATATAATGAAGAAGGGTAATACAGTTTTTTTGTAAATATGTATCAGTGGGAATGAGCCTAAAATACATGTATTCAGATGGAAGGAAGCATCTATAGTATTTGAAAAGCTATACAACGGTGCAGTAACTAGTGGTTTCGTTGGAGTACAAGGTGGGGTTAGAGCAACTCCAACCCAAATTCCTATATTTTCTCCCTAAATCACTCATTTAGAGGTGGTATAAAAATTAGGGGTATCCTATATCAAATTTGTCTCCAACCCATACTCCCTATTACTCACCCCTATTATTTATCTAAACATTATTATTACTTTGCACCCATGAATTATTATTTTAAAATGAATAAAAAATACCAAAGAAAATAGTAGGGGCAAAGAGAAAGCCCCTAGATGTAGGGGTGAGAAGGGGCCTCTCTAGAATAGAGATTCCAAATAGGAGTTAGGTTGGAGCTCATATTTTTCTAATTCTCCTTATAATTTAGAATAGGGGGAGGTTTAGGGGATAGGTTGGGCTTGCTCTTAGCAAGTTGGACCGCTGGCGAGTCAGTCAAGCTCGTTGCAGGACTTGGAAAGGAGGTTGTGTGTCAGAAAAATTAAATGGAGTAGGCTATATTCTAGTTAAGTTCAATTTAATTTGAGAAAATCTCATAATAACTTATTATTACATTTAGTCGTTTTATTTATGTTTTCAATATATTATTGTACTAAAGTACTAAAATTTACTTTATGCAAAAATATCATATCAACCATTCTATGGAATAAACTTTGCATATAGTTATATTATACTTACATTCTGTACATAACTTGTTGAGTACTCTATATACTCACCTTTGCAATAATCAATTAATCAGTTTTTTTTGGCTCGACATATTGAGGAATTGCAGCACTGTGGTCAAGGAAAACTACTCCATGCTTGGTGAGCATCCAAAAGTTGGTCATTATGAGGATCGGCCAATAGAAATCACAAAATTCTTACCATCTTCCCCTGCTGCACTCTGCCCGATGAATTTTGGGAACCTAATTCTAGATCCCACCATTCTACCAAAAGGAGAGAGTTTGATCTAGTGATGTGGGAAGTCGAGATCCGCACTCCCCGGCACGGTCTCCGGGCCAGGGTTCAGGTGGACGGCATGACTCCCCCTACGGTGTTGGGTGCCAGGCGTTTTCCCGACGGCTACGCTGTGTGGCGTGGCCTGAAAGGTTTCGCCCGGCATCCATCGAAAAGTACAATGGCACCACCAACCCAGAAGAATTCTTACAGATCTACACCATAGTGGTGCGGGCTGCTGGCGGGTCTGAAAAGGCCATAGCCAATTATTTCCCAACGGCCTTGACGGGGTCTGCCCGTTCCTAGCTGTTGAACCTCCTGCGAGGATTGGTACACTCGTGGGAGGAGTTGTGTGGCCTCTTCATCACCAATTTTCAAGGCTCATACACTGGCCGGGCATGGAGGGCGATCTCTATGCCCTCGGCGAGAGAGGGAATCGTTCGCGCGACTTCGTCAAGCGATTCATCATTGTCGCATATCTGATTCCCAGATTTTGACGGTCGGTCGTCATCTCCTTTCGGAGAGGCGTTCGGGACCACAAGATGTAGAAGAAGATGGCCACCCGCAACATCACCACTACCTCCGAGCTTTTCTCTCTGGCGCACAAGTCTTGTGGCGCGAGCTCGGGGCGTGTCCGGTCTCATGGCGATCCGGCGGAGATGAAGCCGGGACTTCGAGGGGTCCTGGCCCTGTGAGCAAGAAGGCGAAGAGGCGTGAGGCAGTTGAGACCAGGCGAGTCCTAACCACTGAGCGCGAGTGTAGGGATACCAAGCTGCGAGGGCACGACCCCCATGACCGGTGAGATGATCGTCGTGGTCGGAGAAATGACCGCCGCGAGGAGAAGGAGGGCAGGCCCTACTGCCCGATCCACAGGTCCAACACCCACGACCTGGCCAGTTGCCAAGTTGTGAGTAAGATGGTGGAGCAGTGGCTTAAGGAGTCTTGCCCGATGATGACGGGGCGAAGATCACCTTGCTAGCCTTCCAGCAGGTAGATCAAATCGTGGCGTACATTCACGGTGGCTCGGCCACCTACTCCTCTAACACGATGTATAAACGGCTGAGGAGGGAGGTCTGCGCCACGGTGCCGAGCTCAGGGGCGAGTCGGAGGAGCCGATCACTTTCAGTCGGGCCAACCACCCTGAGAGCACTACCGGCCTAGGTCACCTTCCGATCGTGGTTTCGCCCACTATCCAGAATGTGAAGCTTGGGCGAGTGCTAGTGGACAGATGGAGCTCCATCAACCTCCTGTCCTTCAAGGCATTTTGGGCGCTCCAGATACCGCGGTAGGAGTTGCGCCCGGCCTTGCCCTTCTATGGAATCGCCCCGGGGGCTGGCTCGGTGCCCCTAGGCCAGGTGTGCCTCCCCGTCACCTTCGGGGAGGAAAACAACTACCGTACGGAGAAGGTGGATTTTGAAGTCGCCGATTTCGACCTCCCGTACAATGCCCTGCTTGGCCGACCGACGTTGGCCAAGTTCATGGCGGCGACCCACTATGCATACATGGTGGTGAAGATACCAAGGCCTGGTGACCCCATAATCATCCAGGTGGACAGGTTGGAAGCCTTGCGCTACCACAATCATGCATTGGACATGGCCGGCGCCACCTGTGTAAGGCAGGCTAATGCTGCCTATTCGGGAGCCCCTCTGGCAAAGACCCATGCCTCGCCCGGCTCGACCGGCGAGGTTAAGGTGGTCTCCCTATGGGAGGGCGAGCCTGGGAAGACCATCAACATGGCGCCAGCCTTAGCGCCAAATAGGAAGACGCGCTTGTCACCTTCCTCTGGTCTAACTCCAACGTGTTTGCCTGGCAACCGTCTGATATGACTGGGGTCCCAAGGAAGGTAATCGAGCACCGATTGGCAACGCTCCCAAGAGTCTTCGGTCCGCAAAAGGTCGGGAGGCGGGGCTCAGTGGCAAGATGCCATTCGGGAGGAAGTAGAGAAGTGTTTCTGCAGAGGATTGTTAGGGAAGTCTCTCACCCCGAGTGGCTTGCCAACCCTGTGCTTGTCAAGAAATCCAACGGGAAGTGGCGGATGTGCATCGACTTCACCGACCTCAACAAGGCCTACCCAAAGGATCCTTACCCCTTGCCGTGCGTCGATCTCATTGTCGACTCGACGGCAGGGTGTGAGCTGCTGTGCTTTCTGGACGTGTACTCTGGGTACCATGTAACATCCCAAATTTTTTAGGCTTTTTATTTAGTTAATAGTGTTTTATTGCAATTTATGCTTTTTGTGAATTTTCTGGATTTATTCGGATTTTTTGGGATTTAATTCAGTTAATTTAAAATTAGAGTATATTGTCTTTTGTCAAAAACTAATTATAAAAGATAAGTTTAAAATAAAGTTTTTACAAAAATATTTTATTTATGTCCAAAATGTTTCAAAGTATTTTTGAGATTTTTCTAGGAATTTTCCTGGTATTTTTATTACCTTAAACAAATCAAAGTATTTTCTCTAATTATCTTAAATAAAAATCCCGAAGAAAATCGCTATGAACAGTACTTGGCCGAAGCCCAGCACTGTGCGCGCCCGTCCGTGCGCTGTGTGGCCCGTTGCGGCCCGATTTCAAGAAACCACGCCGCCAGCTGTTGGATCGCCATCCATCGGTCTTTATCAAGCCACGCCACCAAGTAACCCTAGCGCCTCGTGGCCGTCGGATCTCGATCGTGCGATCGCCATCTGTCGGGCCGAATCAAAACCCTAAGACCTTATCTGTCGTCGATCCGTTTGAGTGGTTAGGATCTTGCCACGTCGGGAGTCTCGTGCGACCGTCCGATCTCGATTGTGCGGCTGGAGGTCGTCGTGTCCGACCTGGACTCGGAATTCGCCGCCGCCACCACCGACTCGGAGTCCAGCACCCGTACGCGCCATGTGCGGGGTATTTAAGTCCCGGGTGACCCTCACGAGGATGCCCGCGAGCCGCCGCACAATTCCTCCCAAGCACCATCGCCAGTAGAGCCGCGTAGCGCCCGCCGTAGCTCGCCGGAGTCCGAGGAGCCTTGCGCCGCATTTCCATCACCGTCGGGAGCCCACCCGCCGTCTCGAGACCGGATCCAAACTCATCTCGCCGCACCGCACCTGCCTCGCAGCTTGGTGGTCACCGGAGAGCGCCGGAACACCGTTGGAGTGGTCGTCGTCCTCACGTCCGGTAGAACCGCGCCGCCGTGTTGCTATCGTGGGGGCTAAACAACGACAGCCGTCGGATCATCGTTGGATCGTCGGGATCGCGCCGCGTCGCTTCGGGGAACAATGAACACCTCGGGTACTTGTCATCGTCCGATCAAAGGTAAGCGGCTACGACTGAGCCACGTCATCTAGGTCAACAGTACACAGCTCGGGTAAGTGACGGCCGTCCGATCGTAGATGGACGTTGTAGATTAGGCCACGTAGCGGTACGGGTAGTGACCGTTAGATCGTGACGTACGGACCAGATCTATCTCGGTCCGGATCGACCGATGGTTGACACGTGTCGGCTTCGATCGGTCCGAGCCAGGGCTGACATTAGCGGACGCAATAATCGAATTTTCTTTTACAAAAATAATTCGTATAAATACTGATTTTCCAATTTTATGAATTTTCAGGAATTTAAATCTTCCGAGAGCTCGTTCTCCCTCATACGAACTCCGATTGAGGTGATTCAAATTTCTAAAAATTTGTAAAATTGAGATCTATCTAAATGTGGTTTTTGTTTGATTTTTAGAGTTAATTTGTTCTCTGTTTTTGGTGTTTATTTGCTATTTCTTTTCGATTCACGTAGATGTTGAGTTGTGCAAGACTTCGGAGAAGAATTAGCAACTCAAGATCAATTTCCAGATTAAGACCAGGAGCTTAACCAAGGCAAGTTGTGCTTTGATCATGTTGAACCCATGTTTGCAAAATTGCTATTTTGTTTTACCTTATTGCATATTATTTTAAGCGTACAAATGATTTCAACTTAAATTTAGGACTTAGCTAGCATATCCGTTGAATTATACCCTACCTTGTTGATTGTATGCCATGATCCACTTGTCACCTTAGATTGATTTACTATAGTTGGTTAATAATAAAATCAACATGGGATGGTTAGATCCGATTAGATTGCTTAGCCATGCCACGTCGTCACATGTACATGAATCACTAATTATTAATCTTGACTAATGGAATATGGAACAAGGATATGAATTTGTGTGTCATGTGTGGTCACACAAAGAGATTGAGTTGTTGTGGCGAGGAGGTCACGCAACGATGTTGATTTGTGGATAGCACGTGGTGCTTGGTAATCAACTGGGTTAGTAATCATTTAGATTAACGCAAGTGGCAAGGGCAAGTGTTCTAGGGTGGGCTCGATGGGCAGAGGGTACGTGCAAATCTTGCTTTGATCAACCCTAAGGACTTAACCTTGCGAGGCTTTGACCTGAGTCAATCATGCAACCACATGTCTGTTATGGGGCAGCCTAGCTGACTAATTTGCAATGTCTTAGCTTTGGTACTATCGTGGTGGTGTGAGACCCGGGTAGAGGTAACCAGTCCTTGCACGGGGTGGCTCACATGGCGCAAGAGGGGGGCTCTGGATGTGGTAACCAGTCCACGGTGTTGAAACCTCGGCGGTAGTCTTTGGGTTAAGCGAACATTGTAAAGGCTTTGTTATGATCACTCGCTTGTGTGGTGCATGGTTATATCGTGTGGGTAAAGTGCATAACCTCTACAGAGTGTACAAACTATTCGGATAGCCGTGCTCACGGTATTGAGCAATGCTCGGGAATTACAGTCAATGGTTAGTTAATTAATTGGACAACTGAATGGGATGGTAGGAAGCCATGTGGATAATGGAACTTGACTTAGGATGGAAACTTGGTTTACTTGAGAATCATTGAATCTATTTATTGTTATTATTTGTTTTACTGTCTTTTTCAATCTATGTACTGTATGTGTTCTTAAATGCTGCTTTACTGCAAATGAACCACTTATCCTTTCTTTGGAACAAGCCTTGCATATAGCTATGGTAGAAATGCATTCTGTGCACAACTTGTTGAGTCCTTTTGTACTCACCCTTGCCATCAACACAAACAACAGTGGAGGAATCATCGCCGTTATTGGAGGAGGACTTCGGAGACGTCTGAGTCACTAGGCCAATCCTTGTCGATGCGCTTTGTGGTGTCTTGATGGGATATCTACGTCTTTTGCTATTTTCTGCTGCATTTGTCTAAGTTTATTTTCAGTCTAGCCCATGTGGCTGAATAATGTAAGTGATCATAAGATCATACACTAGTTATATTAAATAAATGAAGTCTTACTACTCTTATCGTTGTGTATGATGTGATGCTTACCGATGTTAAAATTTGTGTGCACTAGCATTGATCACAGGACTAGTGCGGTAAAACACAGTGGATTGAATTGGTGGTCGGGTCCTTCTGAGAGGTGGTATCGAGCATATCTTGTTGTAGGACTTGGCCCTAGTTAGCTTGATGGTGTCCTAGGAGTGTCCAAAATTATTTTCTTAAGAAAACCCTAAATTGGATTAAGATAACACTCTTAACTCTTCTTATTCTCCGCTTCTTGCCTTTGCTGAACTTTTTATTTTGAGTGGCCGTTTGAGAGCTAAGGAATTATCTGCTTCTCTTTTGAATAGATGAGGAATGTCCACGCATACGGAGAGCGTGAGGGTGGTTACACCGCAGAGCTATGGCGTATGATGCAGCTGCTTGGAGGTTTCGATAGGCCGATCTACCTGGGGACCTCCATAGTGCGAGCCGGACTCGACATCGCCTGGGAAGTTCAGATCACAGTCTACGCTCGGGAGAGGACGAGAGCGAGTCGTTCCATCCGCATCACCGTCAGGAGGACTTCGCCCGATGCTGGGATCCAGGAGACATCGCGTCTGGCGATGAGGCAGATTGCTCGTACCTACTCCAGAGAGTTGGAAGGCATTGTGTTTTGTCACCATTTGCGCCGAGATAACCACTACGACTGGGAGCCGATAGTGGAGGAGGACGCCACGATCACCCACCTGGCAAGATATGTCATCGCCCAGGAGGATGCTATCGACGAGATGGTTTAGGAGCTGCAGAGGACCCACGATGAGGTCACGGAGGTGAGGACACAGCTGCGGGAGGCTCGAGAGTACCTAGCTCACTCTATTCAAAAGGTCCGTGAGCTAGAGATGGCGCTGTACGGACCTGAGCCAGAGCTAGTGTTGGAGCTGCATGACCTAGACCCTAAAGAGTCAGAGCCAGAGGAGTGAGTGTTAGATTTAGCAGTTGAGACTCAAGTGTTGAGTCGCGTTGTAACATCTCAAAATTTGGGTTTTCAAAAATTTATATTTAAATTAGGTTTCCAAAAATTTTACATCAATCTTATTTGATTAAAGAAGCTTAATTTAGAATTATCTAAATCTAAAACAATTTAATGTGCCTTACATGTACATCAAGTAATTTAAAATTTTAGTTTTACAGTGTTCTTTGTATCTCGAGAATTTCCCAAATTTGAGATTTGCTAAAATTAATTAAAATTATTAATTTAAATATTTGGATGTTAATTGGATTTTTTTGGATTTTTAATTTGAATTATTAATTGTTAAGACAATTCTATAACCAAATTCCAAATCAAACCTTTCCTTTGAAATTCTATTTCAATTCAAAATTTGGATTTCCCTCGGTGTTCTAATTAACTTGGCATCCATATCCTTTCGAAATTTGAGTCCAATCCTTTTCCGTCAGCAAAGTCAAAATTTCAATTCCGGTCCTTATTCGAAATTTCACCCGAGTTCTAAAATACTCCAAAAATATAAAAATTCATAGAATTAGGTTCCAAATATTCTATAATGATTTTGGGAATTTTTCTAAGATTTATAGAATCTCTCTGGTATTTTATCCCTCGCGATCTTTCGTTAAATCCAGTATATTCGTCCCGGAATTGTCTAAATTACAAAACTCCTAAAAATTCAGTGAAACCAATTTTATTGGGTTCCAAATAATCTCTAGTATTTTTAGGAAGTTTTTTAAGATTTGTAGATTATTTTTGCTATTTTATTCCTCGCGCTTTTGTCCCTCCATTTCTTCCGACCCATGAGAAAGCGACACGTGGCCTTTACTGTTTATCTTCAACCTCCAGCCAAGCGCACTGTTCACGTTACAGCCCCATTTGCAGCCCAAATTTCAAATGCTCATAACTTTTGCAATTCTCAATGAAATTGAGTGAGGTCAGTTGGAAATCGTCAGTCTTGTTAAGGGCTTCAATTCCCCTACAGTTTCCCCCTCCGAAATTAAGTAAATCGGACGCTGCAATCACTTCTTTCTCGTTTTTTGTTTAAGTCATAACCTTTCCGTTTCTCATCCTCTCGACGCGTGTGACCACCCAAAATGTGTGTTTCAGTCTCCCCAACACGGTGCTCATACTTGCTCTCCATTTCTAGAACATTTGCTCTTCCAAAAATCGAAGAAACGATCGCTGGACTTCCTCCGTTGGCATCGTCGTGCCATCTTTTGATCCGGAAAGGCAAATTGACTTCCGTTTGCATCATCTTGTGCGCATTAGTGTGTAGATCATAACCCCTCACGAAAATCCAGGTTTCATCAAGAATTGCTCCGGGAATTTGCGTTTGTTTGTTGTCAAGTCGGGTTCCGTTCGTCATCGATTCCTCCCAAACCGGTAATCCCCAATCAAATTTCTTTTAGATATAGCCTAGTATGATCTTGCTCTACGCCGTGCTCCCACTAGTTTTGAGAAATTCCGCGTTTTATTGTGTTTTTGACCACCATGCCATTCGAACTGTTTTTGGTCGCGTCGCTGTCGCCCTCGCCGTCGCTCCGGCCTCCCCGTGGTCGGCCAACGTGCCCATGGGCTTTCCCTCACCTCTCCACCCCATCCCCACCACTGGCCGGCCCTCAATTGGCCAACGTCGCCCTAATTCTGTGCACGCACGCCAATTGCCCGATAAAATGCCTGTGAAGTCGGTTTTTGCGTTTTTCTTTGTTTTCTTGACCTAGCCGCCACCCCAACCTTGTGTAGACCTCCCATGACCTCTCCCACACATCCTCACCTTAGATCAACTCATCCAAACCCGAGAAACTTTGCCCTCATCCTCCGAAGCGCCGCCGCACATCGGCCATACTTTGAGGCGCGTTCCCCATCAACTCATCAACTCTTTTCAAGATCCGTTTGTGTTACATCATGTATCAAGGTACCCTCTATCTTCCATCCAAATTTGGTGCAATTTCATCCACTGGATCAAATGTTATGGCCACCCAAAGATCAAATCTTGCCGGAGCCCGTTCTCCTTCATTTCTGCGAGTTTGGCCGTGAAATTTTTATGGTAGACTCCCCTTGATGTCCCCTACATAGTGCTCACCCTAACTCAAGGTTTTACCTGTGGGATTTGTGCAGAAAAATCAACCTTCCCCGATCAGACTGCGTACGAACAGCACAGAATGGCATCGTGCATTTCCCGTTGATCCAGAAGGTAAAAATCTGATCTCTTCATGTCATATCGTGGTTTAGGATCTCAGTAGGCTCTATAAATTTTTTTGTAATTTTTCATTCATTATTCTAGTAGTTATGGCTATTAGATCTATTAGCTGTAACAACCGTTAATTGACAGTTTGTGATTTATCCGGTCGGTCGCCGCCAAATCTGCCTATACTTAGTTGAGTTAAGTATCGCGCGTTCTACACGTGCTCACTCTACCTTTGCTATTCCACCATCCGAAAATTTTAATATTCATTTACGCCGTCGGTTTAAATCGCCGTGTGCATCGCCTTTTGTCGCTAAACATCCTAGTTAAGCTTTGGCGAGTCCTCCCGTCCGATGGGTCGTTACCCTCTGTTTTGGCCATCCTTGAGTTCATTTGGTCTCCATTTGTCGTCAAAGCCTTAATCTAAAACCTACCGTCGTCTTTCGGTCTAGTAAACTGCGATCGGATAAATGGTTAAACTTAACCATCCTTTGTAATTCTTTGTATCGCATTAACCCTACCTATCCCATTTTTTAAGTGGATCTATCTTGAGTCATCTCGCTCAAACCCCAACCTAACCCTAGGTCTAATCGTAAATCGGCGTTGCGTCGTGACATGTAAATTCGCATCCATGAGATCAATACGTGAACCATAGCCTTACCTCGTTGTCATATCTACGATCGATACTTATCCTTGCATGAGTGTCTGTCATTGCTTATTGTCATTGCATCTTGCGCAAAACAAACAAAAGCCCTAGTGCAATGTCATCATCTTTTCTATCGCCTTGATGTGATCTAGCTCTATCACATTGAGTTTAACCGACTTCTTATCATCGCCATCTTATCATCATCGAGCCTTTTCATCGATGTATGATTGAACTCCATATCGAATCACAGTAGATGTTGATCCCACTTGTCCTTGTCTTATCTTTGAAAATCTAATCTGCCATTGATTGGGAAATCATTCATGGACATGGTCAATAGACCATTGGCCCATATGTTAGTATCTGTCCAGTTGAGTTAATTAATCTCGAAAGATATTCCCTAGAATATACTTTGTTCTTCCCTAATTATCAGTCATAACCTCCTCGATAAATCTTCTGAAAGCTTGTTCTCTTTCATTCGATCTTTGATCAAATCTATTCAAGTTCCTAAATTCAATCCCTTTCGTTCAGTACCAATCTAATCTTAATTTGGAGTTTATTTGAATTGCCTTTTGAGATTTGTTGTATTTGTGCTTCTTTTTAGTTAGGCGTGTCGTCGAAGTTACAAAGTAGTGAAGGGCGAGGAAGTCAAGCATTTGATTGAAGAGCCAAAGGTTGAGGAAGTCGAAGATCAATTTAAAAGAGTAAAGAGCAGTTTATAGCAAGTGCCAGGCAAGTTGTGCTTTGATCATATTGTTCCCAGTTTTACAAATTTACTTTGATTCAAATTATTGCATGCTTGTTCAAGATTAAAATGATTTAAATTAATTTGGGATTAGCTATTCAATCCAATTGCTAATATCACCTTGACATGATTATTTGTATGCCATAACTCATTTGTCACCCTAAGATGGATGATTATTAGTCGATTGTTATTACTTGTCAACGTGGGTTGGTTAGATCGTGTATAATTGCTTAGCCATGCCACGCAACTCATGTCTTTTGAAAATAAAAAGTTAATACTGATCAATGGATTATGAAATGTGTTTGTGAAATGGTGTGACGTGTTGCCACGCGATGATGTTGATATATGGAACGGTGTGGTTCTACATGGATGTTGAGTTGTTGTTGGCATTGTGTTGCGCAATAATCAAGCTGGGTGGGAAAATAATTTAGATCGAGCAAGTGGCTAGAGCAAGTGTATTTGGATGGGCCGAGGCGGAGGGGTTTGTGCAAGTCTTGCTCGATCAATCCTAAGGATTTAACCTTGCGAGCCTTTGACTGAGTCATTCATACAACCACAAGTTCGGAATGGGATGGACCTAGCTGAGTAAATTGTGAAATCTATTCTTGATCTTGTTGTGGTGGAGTGAGTCGAGTGTGCGGTAGTAAAACTCACGGCGCAAGAGGGGCCACGGTTGTGGTAACAGTCCCTCGGTGTTGAAACCTTAGCGAGCGATCTTGGGTTTAGGCGGATCTTTGGAAAGGCTTTGTTATGATCGCTCATTCGCATACTATTGTATGGTGATTCACGGTGACAAGGTGAGTTGATTATATCTTGTGGGTAAAGTGTATAACCTCTCTGAGTGTAAAAACTATTGAATAGCCGAGTCATGATCTTGGACAATGCTCGGGGATTCTGAGTCAAGGGTAGAGTTTTGAAAATAAAATGAGGTTGGAAATGTGAACAATGTGATATGGAAATTGGTTAAGAATGAGAAATGCTTTACTTGAGAATGATTACTGAAATTTATTATGGGTATTATTGTTTCTTGCTTTTCTATCTATTATGATTATTTATGAATCTTTGCTTTATTGCAAAAGAACCATTCACCATTCCTTTGGAATAAGCCATGCATGTAGTAATAGAAGCGTATTACATGCATGACTTGTTGAGTCTGATTGTGTACTCACCCTTGCTTTAACAAAACGTCACCGAGTTGAGGAGAAGTCTTTGTCTTGAAGAAGGAGAAGTTACGCAAGAAGGCAAATATCTAGGAGTTGAACCTTGTCAAATGCATGGTATTTTGATGGGATTCACCGAGCGTTCTTCGTTCATTCTTTGTTCGTTTTACTCTGAAATGAAAGCCATCTAGGTTTCACAATTGTAAGTTGACCTTAAGATTGTTCAACATGTTATATTAAAAGATGAATACGTTATTTATTATTTCGATGTGTATGATTGTGATATTCATCTTTGTTAACTGTGGGCACTAGCTACTGATCCTGGGACTAGTACTGAAAACACATAGGGTTTCCGGATTGCGAATTTGGGTCCCAACACGCGTCAATAAGGTAGTCTTACCATTTGTAATAGGCGTTAAGGTTGTATGTTTAGTTTGGTTTTTAATGCTTGCTGAGTGTGTAGTATGTGTTGCATAGCCCTTAGGCTTTTGTAAGTAACCATACCAAGTTAATTAATAAAGATATTAAAGTTTGGGTTTAACCTATTCCCCCGCTTTAGAAATTCTTGTATCTTATCTATGCTACTTCTACCTTTCCTAACCCAAGAAGCAATCCAGCAGATGGTGAACACTAGTGGCAACAATGGAGCGTCAGGAAGTGGCCTTCGCCCTAGTGACAACTTTAACGATGGAACGTCACCGCAGCCAGCACCGCCAGTGGATATGCAAAACTTGGGAGCTTTTCTAGTAGCGCAGACTCAGCTCATGCAAACCATGATGCAGCAAATGCAGAGTATGACCAGTCAAGCTGCAGGCAACAACAACGTGCAACAAGGCAACAATGGGCCGCGTCCTCACTCTAAGCTGTCAGATTTCATGAGGACCCGTCCTCTAACATTCTCAGGCAATGCTAATCCTTTGGAGGCCGATGACTGGTTGAGGACCATTGAGAGGAAGTTGCACATCACGCAGTGTGAGGGCAATGAGAAGGTGTTGTATGCTTCACACCAGCTAGAAGGAACTGCCGCAGAGTGGTGGGAGAACTACTGTGCCGCACAGGAAGCCCCACAAGAGATCACCTGGGAAGAGTTCACAGCTGCTTTCCGCCAATATCATGTGCCAGAAGGAATGATGGACCTTAAGAAGGAAGAGTTCAGGGCTCTGAAGCAAGGAAGCCAGTCAGTGGCGGAATACCTGAACAAGTTTACTCAGTTGGCACGTTATGCACTAGAGGATGTGGCTACAGATAAGGCCAGGCAATCCCGTTTCTTGAAGGGTTTAAACTCTGGGCTGCAAGTGGGACTGATCACCCATAATTTCCCTGACTTTCAGGAGTTGGTCAATAAGGCGTTGATTCTTGAGGACAAGCGCAAAGAATTGGGTGAGGACCGTAAGCGTAGAATGGCTAGTCAAGCAGGGCGGCCTAATCAGTTTAGATTGAGGATGTCTCCCCAACAATTTGCCAGGATTCAGCCGCAGTTGCCGGGCAAGACATTAACTCCATCACCTCGTCCCGCTAACCAAGATTTCCAAACACCAGCGCCAGGAGGCAATGCCCCAGCAGGAAGTCAATAGTCTGTGGTCAGGAAATGTTACTCTTGCAATGAGCCAGGGCACTTCGCCAATAGGTGTCCGAAGAAGGGAAATATTACTCTGGTTCACTTCAATTTGGGCACTACTCCAGCCAAAGCTCCAGTGATAGGAGGAAATTGAGTGCCAGTGCAGTCAGGAGCGTCGCCCCAGACAGCAATGCATGGAAGGATCAATCACATCACTGCAGATGAAGCCCAGGAAGCATCAGACGTCGTACTGGGTAAGTTCTTGGTTAACTTCGATTACCACTCTGATTTTATTTGATTTTGGAGTTTCGCATTCGTTTGTTTCTCGAGTTTTGCAATGAAGAATGGATTCTTTGTTAAGAATCTTAAATGTGTGCTTTTAGTCCAAGCCCTAGGATCTGAACTTGGTCTAGCTTTGGGTGTTTGGGAGTTAATTTGCTTATGAATGGGATAGAGTTCTAGCAAATCTTATCTGTTAGATACCCAAACCTTGGATGTCATCTTAGGAATGGATTGGTGTCCAAGCATAAAGGCATCTTGGATTGTGGTCAAGGATGGTATCCTAAAGCCCGATGGCAAGAAAGTGGAAGTGCGTGCAACCGCAGTTCATGAGGGTCAGTTAATGGTCAATAGTGTAAAGGTTGCTAATCTAGAAGATGTGCCAGTGGTTAGAGACTTTCCAGAGGTATTCCCTGAGGATTTACCAGGCATGCCGCCAGATCGGGACAATGAGTTTGTCATTGAGTTAGTACTTGGAACATCACCAATAGCAAAGAGGCCATATCGGATGCCAACCGATGAGCTAGTTGAGATGAAGAAGCAGATTGAAGAATTGCTTGAGAAAGGTTTCATTCGACCAAGTTCTTCCCCGTGGGGAGCGCCAGTGTTGTTTGTCAGGAAGAAAGATGGAAGTTTAAGGATGTGCATTGATTATCGTGCACTTAATGAAGTGACGATCAAGAATAAGTACCCCTTGCCTAGGATTGATGATTTGTTTGATCAGTTGAGAGGAGCAGGAGTTTTCTCCAAGATAGATCTCAGATCAGGGCATCATCAGCTAAGGATTCAAGCAGAAAATATTCCAAAGACTGCATTCTCTACCCGTTATGGACATTATGAGTTTACAGTCATGTCTTTTGGACTGACAAATGCCCCTGCATACTTTATGAACATGATGAATAAGGTATTCATGGAATATTTGGATAAATTTGTGGTTGTCTTTATAGACAATATCCTTGTGTACTCCAAATAAGAAGAAGAGCACGCAGAGCATTTGAGATTGGTTTTGGAGAAGTTGCGAGAACAGCAGTTGTATGCCAAATTCAGTAAGTGCAACTTTTGGAAAGAGAAGGTGGAATTCCTTGGCCATGTAATGACCGCTAAAGGAGTCGCTGTGGATCCAAGTAAAGTGGAAGCCGTATTGCATTGGGAGCAACCGAAGACAGTTACCCAGATCCGTAGTTTTCTAGGAATGGCAGGATATTACCGTAGGTTCATAGAAGGATTTTCGACAATTGCAAGGCCTCTTACGCAATTGTTGAAGAAAGAGAGAAAGTTTGCATGGACGCCAGAGTGCGAGAAGAGTTTTCAGGAGCTAAAGAATCGGTTAACATCTGCACCTGTGTTAGTATTGCCAGATGTGTAGAGTAGTTTTGATATTTATTGTGATGCCTCAAGGCAGGGTCTTGGTTGTGTGTTAATGCAGAATGGCAAGGTAGTGGCCTACGCGTCAAGGCAATTGAGGCCGCATGAAGGGAATTATCCGACGCATGATCTAGAGTTAGATGCCGTAGTGCATGCTTTAAAGATATGGCGTCATTATCTCATTGGAAATAGATGTGAGATATATACAGATCATAAGAGTTTGAAGTATATATTCACCCAGTCAGATCTTAATATGAGGCAGAGAAGATGGTTAGAATTGATTAAGGATTATAATGTCGGAATTCATTACCATCCTGGAAAAGCCAATGTGGTAGCCGACGCCCTGAGTCGTAAAAGCCACAGTGTAAATATGATGATAGCAAGTGATCAACCGAAGTTGTGTGAAGAATTTCAGAGGTTGAGATTGGAGGTGGTGCCGCAAGGATTTGTAGCTGCCTTGGAAGTAAAGCCAACCCTAGAAGATCAAATCAGGGATAGGCAAAGTAAGGATGAGAAAATCAACAAGATCAAGTCCAAGAAAGAGCAAGGATTTTTCAGTGGATGAACAAGGAGCCCTGTGGTTTAAAGGTCGAATTTGTGTGCCGAACGAGAAGGAGCTTAAGCAATTGATTCTTGAGGAAGCACATGATTCTAAGTACTTTATTCATCCAAGAAGTGCCAAAATGTATCAAGACCTTAAAAAGAGATTTTGGTGGCTGAGTATGAAGCGTGAAGTAGCAGAACATGTTGCATTGTGTGATGTGTGTCAGAGGGTAAAGGCGATGCATCAAAAGCTGCAGGACTTTTGCAACCATTAAAAATCCGAGAATGGAAATGGGAGAAATTGGAATGGATTTAAATCCTTTGGGTTGCCCAAGACTCAGAGAGGTTATGATTCGGTATGGGTTATCATTGATCGATTGACCAAAGTTGCTCACTTCATCCCAGTGAAGACAACTTATTCAGGGGATTGATTGGCAGAGTTATACATGTCAAAAATTGTATGTTTGCATGGTGTGCCTAAGAAAATTGTGTCGGATCGAGGTACCCAATTTACCTCAAGATTTTGGGATAAACTGCATGAAGCGATGGGGACTCGCTTGAATTTCAGCACCGCTTATCATCCGCAGACAGATGGCCAGACAGAAAGAGTAAATCAGATTTTAGAGGATATGTTGAGAGCTTGTGCGATATCTTACGCTACATCTTGGGATAAATGCTTGCCATATGTAGAGTTCAGTTATAACTATAGTTACCATGCTAGTTTGCAGATGTCACCATTTGAAGCCTTATATGGCCGTGCCTGTCGTACCCCGTTAAATTGGAATGAAACGAGGGAGCGTTCAGTGTTTAGGCCTGAGATTCTCAGGGAGGCCGAAGAGCAAGTTGCCATGATCAGGGAAAGATTGAAAGCATCGCAGTCAAGGTAGAAGAACTACGCTGACAATCGCCGTCGTGATTTGAGTTTTGAACCTAATGATTTCGTGTATCTTAGATTCACTCCCCTCAAAGGTGTAAAATGATTCCATGCCAAAGGGAAGCTTGCGCCCAGGTTCGTTGGGCCGTTCAAAATATTGAGCCGTCGAGGAGAGGTTGCATATAAGTTGGAATTGCCCCAATCGTTAGCAGGAGTTCATGATGTGTTTCATGTCTCACAGCTTAATAAGTGTCTCAGAGTGCCAGCAGAGCAGACGCCGTTAGAAGCAATCGAGTTGCAAGAGGGCTTGACTTACAAGGAGCAGCCGATCAAGATTCTAGATGTAATGGAGCGTAGGACCAGAAATAAGTCTACTCGCTTTTGCAGAGTTCAATGGAGCAATCACTCAGAGAGCGAAGCAACCTAGGAGCGTAAAGAGGACCTGGAGGCAGAATTCCCAAACCTATTCTCTAGCTAGCACTGAATCTCGAGGTCGAGATTCTGTTAAGGGGGGAGGTTTGTAACATCCTAAATTTTTTTGGCTTTTTATTTAGTTAATAGTGTTTTATTGCAATTTATGCTTTTTGTGAATTGTTTGGATTTATTTGGATTTTTTGGGATTTAATTGAGTTAATTTAAAATTAGAGTATATTACCATTTGTCAAAAACTAATTATAAAAAGATAATTTTAAAATAAAGTTTTTACAAAAATATTTTATTTGAGTCCAGAATGTCTCAAAGTATTTTTAAGATTTTTCTGAGAATTTTCCTGGTATTTTTATTGCCTTAAACAAATCAAAGTATTTTCTCTAATTATCTTAAATAAAAATCCCGAAGAAAATCGCTATGAACGATCTTGGGCGAAGCCCGACCTTTGTCTTGCCTTTATCCATCTATTTGTGTGGCCCGTTGCGGCCCGATTTCAAGAAACCACGCCGCCAGCCGTTGGATCGCCATCCATCGGTCTTTATCAAGCCACGCCACCAAGTAACCCTAGCGCCTCATGGCCGTCGGATCTCGATCGTCTGATCGTCATCTGTCGGGCCGAATCAAAACCCTAAGACCTTATCTGTCGTCGATCCGTTTGAGTGGTTAGGATCTTGCCACGTCGGGAGTCTCGTGCGACCGTCCGATCTCGATCGTGCGGCTGGAGGTCGTCGTCTCCGACCTGGACTCGGAATTCGCCGCCGCCACCATCGACTTGGAGTCCAGCACCCGTACGCGCCATGTGCGGGGTATTTAAGTCCCGGGTGACCCTCCCGAGGATGCCTGTGAGCCGCCGCACAATTCCTCCCAAGCACCACAGCCAGTAGAGCCACGTAGTGCCCGCCGTAGCTCGCCGGAGTCCGAGGAGCCTTGCGCCGCATTTCCATCGCCGTCGGGAGCCCATCCGTTGTCTCGAGACCGGATCCAAACTCATCTCGCCGCACCGCACCTGCCTCGCAGCTTGGTGGTCACCGGAGAGCGCCGGAACGCCGTTGGAGTGGTCGTCGTCCTCACGTCCGGTAGAACCGCGCCGCCGTGTTGCTATCGCGGGGGCCAAACAACGACAGCTGTCGGATCATCGTTGGACCGTCGGGATCGCGCCGCGTCGCTTCGGGGAACAGTGAACACCTCGGGTACTTGTCATCGTTCGATCAAAGGTAAGCGGCTACGACTGAGCCACGTCATCTAGGTCAACAGTACACAGCTCGGGTAAGTGACGGCTATCCGATCGTAGATGGACGTTGTAGATTAGGCCACGTAGCGGTACGGGTAGTGACCGTTAGATCGTGACGTACGGACCAGATCTATCTCGGTCCGGATCGACCGATGGTTGACACGTGTCGGCTTCGATCGGTCCGAGCCAGGGCTGACGTTAGCGGACGCAATAATCGGATTTTCTTTTACAAAAACAATTCGTATAAATACTGATTTTCCAATTTTATGAATTTTTAGGAATTTAAATCTTCCGAGAGCTCGTTCTCCCTCATACGAACTCCGATTGAGGTGATTCAAATTTCTAAAAATTTGTAAAATTGAGATCTATCTAAATGTGGTTTTTGTTTGATTTTTAGAGTTAATTTGTTCTCTGTTTTTGGTGTTTATTTGCTATTTCTTTTCGATTCACGTAGATGTTGAGTTGTGCAAGACTTCGGAGAAGGAATTAGCAACTCAAGATCAATTTCCAGATTAAGACCAGGAGCTTAACCAAGGCAAGTTGTGCTTTGATCATGTTGAACCCATGTTTGCAAAATTGCTATTTTGTTTTACCTTATTGCATATTATTTTAAGCGTACAAATGATTTCAACTTAAATTTGGGACTTAGCTAGCATATCCGTTGAATTATACCCTACCTTGTTGATTGTATGCCATGATCCACTTGTCACCTTAGATTGATTTACTATAGTTGGTTAATAATAAAATCAACATGGGATGGTTAAATCCGATTAGATTGCTTAGCCATGCCACGTTGTCACATGTACATGAATCACTAATTATTAATCTTGACTAATGGAATATGGAACAAGGATATGAATTTGTGTGTCATGTGTGGTCACACAAAGAGATTGAGTTGTTGTGGCGAGGAGGTCACATGCGATGTTGATTTGTGGATATGCGTGGTGCTTGGTAATCAAGCGGGTTTGTAATCATTTAGGTTGAAGCAAGTGGCAAGGGCAAGTGTGCGAGGTGGGCCCGATGGGTAGAGAATGCGTGCAAGTCTTGTTTTGATCAACCCTAAGGACTTAACCTTGC